>VZQC01013012.1:1815231-1977392 GCA_009823505.1 Rhizomys pruinosus | reverse complement strand
TATATATATATATGTAATCTTTTTGAGATAGGGTCTTCCCTGTAGCTGCAGCTGTCTTGGAACTCACTATGTAGACCAGGCTGGCCTTGAACTCAAAGAGATTCACCTCAGAGCTATTGTTTTTAAGATTAGCAAAAAGAAAAAAGACCTGGTTTGCTTTATCACCACCTTGACTATTTCATTTTGTATCTTAGAGCACATTATTAGTCCCAAATCCCTCAGAATGACCATCAGGTATTAGAGACTGTACTATCTTCAATTAGCCGATACATTGATATGCTTTATGTTGGAAAAAAATCTGTTTGGTACCTGGTGAGACTTAGATGCTATTAACTGTCTGTATAAATTAGTTTTCTCTCCTGCCAAAGTAGGTCTGTGAGGGCTGCCTGCCCCGACGAAGTACAAGTCGATGCACTCAGAAGCAGGCATTAGGCAGTGATCGTGAATTGCACTGCTCAGTGAAAGTATAATATTTTCTACCCATCTTTTCAACAAAGTACAGTTAGATTTTTTTCTCTGTTCAGCTAAATTTAGAATTGTAGAGCATATAACAGATTAGACTGAATTTTTTTCAAGTAGAAAGATCATTAAAAAGAAGAAACTATAAAGTTAAAATAATGAATTGCCATTTAGGTAAGGCCTGTATATTGGCAAATACACGTGATCCAGTCTAATGATTTTTTTTAAGGTCCTCCCTCCTCTGTCTGCCTTAACACTGAAGAGTCAGCGCTCTATCACAGTGCTCTTTCACATGCCACACTGTTTTAGAGGAAAATACCACCATGAGTCATTTGAATTCACTCATCTACTACAGTGTGTCTATTCTGGGAAACCGCATGGTAAAATCCAGAAAAATGATGCAAATATATATATATATATATATGTATGTATTTGTCTTTTTGTAGCCCTAGCTGGCCTAGAACTTACTATATAGACCAGGTTGGCCTTCTGCCTCCCTAGTGCTGGGATTAAAGGTGTGTGCCACCACACCCTACTCATATGTTTTAATGAATATCACCCTTTCATGTATAGATTTACATGTAATTCAAACAACTGATAATTTCAGAGCAGTAGAAGGGAGTGATGGGTAAAAAAGAATCACAGGGAGCTGAGAGATGGCTCAGTTGAGAAAGTGCCTGCCTTACAGGCATGAAAATGCGAGTTCAGATCTAGCACCTGTGCAAAAGCTGGCCGTGGTCACATTCTATAACCCTAGTTCTGGAGAGGAAGCAGGAGGACTTCTGGGGTAAGGTTAAGCCAAGCATTTGTTTAACTGTTTGGTATATGTGCACTTATACACTTGATGAAGTTTCTCCATCACACATTTTAAGATATACAGCTTACCTTGTGCTCTGGAAAGAAAAGACAGATAGAACCATGTGTTATACAGCCCCCAGACAGAAGTAAGTTTAAGTATGATTTGCCCTCCTTCTCAGCTGGAGTCACATGGACACCTACTGTTAGGTACTTAGTTATCCTTACTCTTCTTAGCTTATAGCTATTCAGGGGTTCATGTGCTTATATGTGTGTATAGATTTTTAGCACCATGAAAATTCCATCCAATCCAACAACAATATGCCACCTGCTGCTATGTGCCAGAGATGTGACAGGTGCTCAGAGAAGATTTTGGGTTTGAGTTTAATAAGAGGCACATTGAGATGAATTGTCTTTGGTTAAGAGACTTAGTAGAAGTTATAGACAGCAGCATGGTGGGTCCCTTTCTTAGACATTTTAGAGGAGGGGCAAGTTCTGCACCCCATGACTGATGGGCAGCCCATAGCATGTGTTTGCAGTTAGGCTGTTTCTAATTCCTAACTGGCAGAGATAGGGAGGGAGTCTGTTAGTCTGGGGCCTGCATGCAGAATCTAGAAAAAACAATTGACTTTACTTGTAGAAACCAAATCACTTTAATTTGAGGAATTGTCATTATTCAGTGAAAATGGAGGAGGTTTACACTGGTGTGACCCTGGCTAATACTCCAAACATGGGGTACTATAAGATGGAATTATTTCTGACTCATCACCCAATTTTAAAACAACAGTAGGAAATAGGAAATATGAGAAGAACCAACTGTCAGTATTCCATTCAAGGATGTTAGGCAACATGCCTGGATACTCATTTTGGGGGCTGACAGTGGCCTGCCCACTTTATCCATCTTACCTGAAGGATCTTATCCCCGGGCTGTAGTAGGTTGGATGCTGGCCCATCAGGCTGAACCCTAGTAACAAAGATACCCTATAAGTCAGAAGTAACAGAGGTTAGGAGGTTACCATCAACAACTAGGTGAACTTAAAAAACATTTTCACTCATATACAAAACAATGAAAACAGATTTGCCAAAAAAAAAAAGAAAAAAAATCTCAGTTTATAGACGCAAACTTTAAAAAATATTAACAGCATTTTAAGTAGCCCATCACTCTGTAAAGCCAAATTTAAGAAAAGCCACATGCAATACAAAGATGATCTTATTTTTATAAAGTGCGATTGCAATTTATACACTGACCTCATGGTCATTAATAGAAATTTCACAGTTTGAACTACCTTTTGTAGTTCAAAGTTCTAAATCCTGTATCTGCTAGAACAGGTCATACCAGCTTGTTATCCCAGTACTCAGGAGGCTGAGGCAGGTGGACCTCAAGTTCGAGGCCTGCTTGGACAACTTAGTGAAATCTAGTCTCAAAATAAAAAGTAGAAAGAGAGCTGGGAATACAGGCTAGATGTAGAGTGCTGGTCTACTATCTTGTGTAAAGTCTTAGGTTCAATCGTAAGTATCATAAGTAAATAAATATATTAGTAAATAAATAAAATACAAAATTTTAAGTTAGTCTATATTAAAATTCTATCAATGTGACAAATTACAAATTCTATGTTTACCTTAAAAATCTTGCTGTGAATTTTAGTGTAATATGAATATAAAAATTAAACATAAGAACAATATCACATGCACTTTAAATAGTTTGTCTACATAATCATAAATGCCCAATATTAATTTAGTTCATCAAAGTATCAACTTAATATTCTTATTATTCATAATTGAGACAGTACCTTGCACTGTACCTAGGCCAGCCTGGATCTCATTTTTGTCTAGTTCATTTTTTGACCATGTAAATAAAGCAACCATTTCTGAATGCTTACCACATTCTAGGTCTTGACTGCAAATGATCAGGAGATGGAATGTGGTTTTGGACCTTAGTGAGCTTGTAATCTAGCAGGGGGGATGTCCAAGCTACAAAGCCACTATCACAGCTATGAGCAGTATGATGGAGATGGACTGTGAACAGCTTCTAGGAAAGCGTACATTCCTGGCTGATGGTTTCCTCTTTCTATCTTCAAATCTAGCATGGAGTATCACTGTGACCACTTTTCTGGCATCATTTCTCCCTTTACCACAGCCAGGGGAGAATTCCCACCTCCAAGGACCCATCTCGATAGTCTTGGATAACATTATCTGAAGGGTCACAGAGACCCCTTTGGTATGTAATGTGACATAGTCACAGATTCTGGGAATTAGAATGTGGCCACACTTGGGGGACCACTTTTTCTGACTGCCACACTGAAGGCACACTGTAGCCAGAATTTCTCTGGAGTTAGCCTTCAGTGTTTGCCATTTATAAATGGGTGATCATGAGCAAGTTCATTTTGGGATATATAGTATGTTTTTTCATTAGTAAATGGAAATAAAATGGTGAATAATCAAGTAGCTGTATTAAGTAAGCAAATTCTGACCCAATATTTGAAACAGCAGATGGCATTCCGCAGAGGATCGATAGCTATCACTACAGTTTTGGAAGGTCTGAAAGTGGCACTACATTCCAGCATCTTTTATCCATCAAAGCCTGCATTGAGACCATTCCCAGATCTACTGGCCAGAAGCTATTCCCCTCAGTGGAGCAGATGGAAAGGCCAGCATTTGTTATGGTTCCTTGAATTTGCAAGAGTTAGCTTCGCTTACTTTGGAAAGGATTAAAGGGGGGCAGGGAATTCCTCCAGCCTCATCTGTGGGCTCCTGGTGGCGGATCATGGTGACAGTGGCTCCAGTCACTGGCTCCTCTGCAAGGAGGACCTGGGCTCCATCTGGAGGGCTTTCCAATGGTTCCATGACTTCCAGGGGCTTCTTTATTGGTGTCTTCAAGCCAGAATCATCAGCCCCTCATATGGTTGGCAGTCTGTTCTAGTTTGTGACTCTTCTGTAGTTAGGCATATCAGTGCCACCTGTAGCTGTCTCTAGCACAGCAACAGGGCAGGTGTAGAGGAGTTCTTTCCAAAGACTAAATCCTTGTTTTCCATAGACACCAACATTGGGTTGTGCATGACATTGACTAAGGCCCATGGATTTATGCATCAGAGACCCCTGTAGATTTTCACCATTGCTAATCCAGAGAAGGCAGGCTGGCTGACCAGTCCATATGACACGGCCTGTGGTTTGTCACCTTATATTCTGTCCCATTTCCAAACTTGTCTATGTGCAAGTTATTCAAGAGGTATCATATCTTTAATGCATGGTCTTATAAGACCTTTGTTTTCCCCAAGTACTTTTTGAAAAAAGCTAAGGTGAGATCTCATAGTGTTAAGACCTGACCTTGTCTTACTGGTTACCTGGCCTCTGCCCCTATGGACACAAACCAAGGGCTCAGGAAGTTAGGTCTGTGACAAGCCCAGCACTTCACATTCTGACTTTAGGGGAGAAAGAAACTTTATAAGTTTTTTTAATGATGAAGGTGAATGACTGTGACAGTGTCAGTCATTGTAAATGTAGACACTAAAATAGAACATGTCTTAAGGACCTGTATTCAATGTATGAAATATGTTTTTCTTTTAAAATTCCAAAAAGTGTTAGCTCTAGTTTTGCTTAGAAAATGGTTTCTTGGAAGGCCTACACTAAAGTAAAAATTATATACAATTACAATTTAGAAGATATCGCATGTTTTAGAAGTGTTTTGCATATTCCTATAATTATGAAAGTTCAAAGAAGTTTTCTAGAGGAAAAATAACTCATGAAAATACCAAAAGGAGGGCAGTGATAATGTTTCAGGGGATGCTGCTTTATTTTCAGGGAAATGGTAAATATTAATTTTCCTTCATAAAGTGGGGAACATTATTTACTTACATTGTGGCTTACAGAAGCAACATTGATAAATCTATTCTCTGTCAGACTCTGTGATTACCAGAACTGATATGTCCAGGAGAATGGTATTAGCAATATTGGGTGTGATGAGCTACTTTAAGTTTAATTGATATGCATTGAATGTTAGGCTTTGTACAATTTACTACCTTAACACCAGAAGAGTTCATATGCAGGAAGAGAAGAGATTATCCTACACTAGAACTCAGGGGAGAGGAAGCTAGAGATGGAGGGGGTGGGAAAGAAAGGAAGATAAACAAAGAAGGTCAACAGAGGCTGAAGGTGACACTTCAGTGCTGTCCTGAACCTTATTCACAGAATAGTAAAGATTAAAAATCCATAAAAATTGTGATGGGGCCGATGAGATGGCTCGGCAGGTAAGGGTGCCTGCCGCCAAGACTGACAACCTGAGTTTGATTCCCTAGGCCCACATGGTAGAAAGAACTGATCCCTGAAAGATGTCCTCTGACCTCCGAATGCATGCCATGCATGATTTTACTGCGTGTGCACAGACACACACATAATGAACAAATACAAGCAATAATACAGAAGACTGTGACAGTTAACCTTCAAAAACTAGACTGATTGAGAATCACCTGGGAGACACATCCCTGGGCCTATCTATGAGGGTATTTACAGAGAGCTTTTTTTTTTTATTATTCTTTATGGTATGAATGTACTATATACTTTCTTCTTGCAGGTCTGTGCACCCGTGTCGTGTCGTGCAATGCCGTGGAGGTCAGAAGAGGGCGTCGGATTCTCCTGGAATTGGAGTTACAGACGGTTCTCAGCCGCCATGTGGGTGCTGGGGATCGAACCCGGGTCCTCTGCAAGAGCAGTCGGTGCTCTTAACCGCTAGGCCATCTCTCCAGCCCTACAGAGAGCTTTAATGGAGGATGGAGACCTGCCCTGGATGTGTGTGGCACCATCCCATAAACTGGGGCTCAGACTGAATAAAGGTGGAAAAACAAAGGAAGCCATTTGAGTGCCAGCATTCTCCTTTCCTGGCTTCCGGAATGCAGATGTAGTGCTAGCAGGAGCCTCTTGCTTCCATTCCTGTTCCTTCCCTGTCACCACAGACTGTGAGCCAGAACAGAGCCTTGCTTGCCTAAGTTTTTTTTTTTTTTTTGGGGGGGGTATTTTTGAGACAAGGTCTCTCTTTAGTACCAGCTGGAGCTCACTCTGTAGACCAGGCTGGCCTTGAACTCAGAGATCTGCCCGCCTCTGCCTCCTGAGTGCTGGGATTAAAGGCGTGTGCCACCACGCTCGGCAGCCTAAGTTGTTTTTATTGGGGATTTTGTCACAGCAACGAGAAAAGCATGAAGATGATCAGAAAGGAGAGCTGCTTTAGAAACCTGGAACATTTGAGATAGAAACACAAATGTAAATTCTATAACTGACAAATGTCTTTAAAAATTGCAAGAATCTATGCATGGAAGTTTAAAGAAATTTCAAATTCAGAATCACTATTTTAATAAAAAGTTAAAATGGAAACCCTTTTCTTGCATTTGTTAAAGATATTAATAATGCATTTGATTAACAGGAAGCCCAATGGAGCTCACAGACACTGACTACAAGATTATAAATATGAATTGCAATACAATGGAACAGAATACCCTAGAAGAAAAATACATCGTTTGGTCTTTGGAATTGTACCATTGTTTTTTTCATCCTAAACACTTTTTGATAGCCAAAAAATTTTCAAGACACAGGTTTTCCGACGGTTAGGAGTACCCTAAAAGAAGCAGCTTATGGTTTTCTATGAGACTGCTTTTAGAAATGACAGGCTGACATACTAGAATGTTCCTTACAGCTTGATGCTGATTGTCACAGACTCCTGTCGTTTGGGGAATTCCATCGTAAGAGCTAAAACTGTGCTTGGTTTTGGCTGCTGTACAGTTAATATTTTTTAATTTTATAAGTTGCTCCAGAAATCCCACTACTGTCTCACAGCTAATCGCCTGGCAGGACCAAAAGGATGATTTCATCCTATTTAAATGTTTTGGTGAAAATTTGGAGCTCAAAGGTAGTTTCCTTTTACTTCACTGTGGCATTTTCTTTATAAAAAATGATTATTGCTTTTACTTACTGGCTCTCTAAATTTCTGGCTTTGTAGGGAAAAAGGAGAGACAGCGTACGCTCCTGTTGCTTTATGAGTCCTGCACAGCTGGGGTTTAATATAAGACGTGGAGAGTTATGGAAGGTTTAGACTGCTGATTTTGCACAGGTTACTGAGTCTGCCTGAGCCTGCAATGGCTGCAGAAATATCACAAAATAGTAGAAACTGCTAGAAACAGGATCGAAGTGGAGGTGAGTGGATTCTTTCTCCTAGCTATTCCTAAAATATCGGGGCCCCCAGGCTTCCACTTATCACTCCTGAAGGCTTCCTCAAAGCTATCAGTGTGTTATTTTTGGATACTATACATGATTTCAAAATAGTGAACTGCAAAGTGATGAATGTCGTTAAACTTTTTGTCACTTTTGCTAAAATGAGGTTTTAGCAGAAAGTGTTTTTAAT
Organism: Rhizomys pruinosus; assembly: GCA_009823505.1. Classification (NCBI taxonomy): domain Eukaryota; kingdom Metazoa; phylum Chordata; class Mammalia; order Rodentia; family Spalacidae; genus Rhizomys; species Rhizomys pruinosus. Next base: position 1,969,753 of record VZQC01013012.1, on the reverse strand, counting down.
AAGCTGTATAAAAACAAACCATGATTCTTATTGGTTTAACATTGCTTTGTTGAAAGGCTAACACATTGTTGTATAATAGGACCATTCCAGAAATATTTCTTAGAGGCGACATTGAAATCAAGAGGTCAAAATGTCTGGGGACAATGCCCAGCAGACACCGCAGCTGAGAATTCCCAACATGCTGATGGGTGAAGCAGCTCTCAGGCAGAATGCTACACTGAGGTTTTTCTTTTCTTTTTCACTACCAGTCTTCTTCCTTCCTTCCTTCCTTCCCTCCTTCCTTCCTTCCTTCCTTCCTTCCTTCCTTCCTTCCTTCCTTCCTTCCTTCCTTCCTTCCTTCCTTCCTTCCTTCCTTCCTCCCTTCTTCCCTTCTTCCCTCCCTCCCTTCCTTCTTTTTTCTCCTTTCTTTCTTTCTTTCTTTCTTTCTTTCTTTCTTTCTTTCTTTCTTTCTTTCTTTCTTTCTTTGGGTCTTTTCGAGACAGGGTCTGTCTGTAGTCCCAGCTGTCCTGGAACTCTCTATGTAGCCTTGAACTCACAGAGATCCACCTGCTTCTGCCTCCCAAGTGCTGGGATTAAAGGCGTGTGGCCCTGGCACTCAAGAACCGAGGGCTGCTTCTCACACCCAACAGAACCCATATAAGCCTCCTCAGTGAAAGTGCTTCTTGAGTCTCTCTTTGTCCTGCTGACCACTCTCACTTATTGGTCAGAGATGGACACTTTCAGGGCATCAAAGCCAACCAGCTGAATTGCACAATTCACGCAAAGATCAAACCATGCATCTTCCTGCCATGAACGAATAAACAGTTTTCAAGTACGGTGGTGTGAATGTGAACTGGGCTCATAGGCACATCTGTTTGAACACTCGGCCCCAGATGTGGTTCTGTTTCAAGGTTAGGGAGCTGGACGTGGTGGTACACATCTTTAATCCCAGAACTTGGGAGGAAGAAGCAGGTGGATCCCTGTCAGTTCAAGGCTACAAAGTAAGCCCCTGTCTCACAGAAACAAAAAGACAAAAAACAAAACAAAAAAAAAACAAAACAAAACAAAAACCCAACAACAAAAAGAAAAGGGGGGCAGTTTTGGAACCGTTAGGAGGTGGAGCCTTGCTGGAGGAAGTGAGAGTCACTGTGGGTATGCCTTGAGAATTCATAGCCTGGCCTTACTTCCCGTTCATTTTGTTTCCTGACTGCCATGCAACGTGACCATCTGGCTTCTGCCTTGCCGTATGGATTATATCCTCCTGGTACTGTAAGCAAAAAAATAAGCCCTTTCTTTCTTAACTTGCTTGGTCAGCATATTTTATCACAGCAATAAGAAAAGTAACTAAAACACCAAGTCTAGGCAGGCCACTAAATTTGTCATTTTCAGTCAAGGCAGATCCATTCTAAACAGAGATTCCCAATACACAAGAGAAGCAAACAAAAAATTAGGGTATGACTTCCTTTTACCCACTTAATATTTTTTTTTAATTTTTTTTAATTAATTTTATTTATTTCTGTATGTGTATGAATGTACTGCCTGCATGCAAGTTTGTGCACCCGTGTCGTGCAATGCCGCGGAGGTCAGAAGAGGGTGTCGGATTCCCCTGGAACTGGAGTTCTCCTGGAATTGGAGTTTCAGACGGTTCTTGGCCGCCATGTGGTTGCTGGGGATCGAACCCGGGTCCTCTGTAAGAGCGGTCGGCGCTCTTAACCGCTGGGCCATCTCTCCAGCCCCCTTTTACCCACTTTAATATTTAGTCCTGCACTGAACTGCGTGGCTTACTAGTGCCCTCAGGGTTTAAGTGACAGCAGGAAGAATCCAGTTTGTGCATGGTAGATTTAATTAAAATTTCAAGTAGTGGACACACTTCTTTATATTAGTTACTAAGAATATGTATATGAATATTCATTATATCAAAATAATAGACAGCTGTATACATGTATGTAATTTGGTATCTTGTGATTATTACTGCTTAATTTAACTTTGGATTTATCTTTAAATTATGTATGTAATTATATATAAATATGCAATGTATATGTAAAATTTAAAAAATAATTATACTTGTTTAACTTTGTAGCATCATTGTACAATTTTAGGCTGGATTGGTTTTGATCTTCTCAGGGGAAAAAAATGGCACAATAAATGTTATTCCTAAGAGCTTTTTGTTTGTTTTTAGAATTCCTCAATTTCTGCATTTATTTCATTTCATTTGAATGTGTGTGTGTATGAGAAGGATACACACACACACACACACGCACACACGTTTACACACATATATGACACTGTGGGCCTGTGTATAGCATGGTACACACATGGAGGGCAGAGGATAACTTGTAGGAGTTTGTAATCTCCTTCCACCATGTGGCTATTAAAACATTTTAATTACTTGTGTATGTGTATGGGTATGTGCTCATGGAAACCAGAGGTGTCAGATCATCAAGCACTGGAGCTATAGGTGGTGGTGATCCATTGACATGGCTGCTAGGCATGGAGCTCAGGTCTTCAGGAAGAGCAGTACATGCTCTTAACTGCTGGACTATTTCTCCAGCCCGACATGTTTTCTGAAGGTTGAACTCAAGTCATGGAGCTCAGGGGCGAGCACCCACTGAGCTATCTTGCTATACTCCTAAGACTTTTTAGATGAGTTGAGGTAAAGCCACAAGTACACAAGAACATACTTGGTTTTTACTTTCATATTTGGTCTCCACTGATCTTCACACTTGACTTTATTTTTTTTTAATTTTATTTATTTATTTATGTGCATGAATGTACTGTCTGCATTGTAGGTTTGTGCACCCGTGTCGTGCAATGCCGCAAAGGTCAGAAGAGAGTGTCGGATTCCCCTGGAACTGGAGTTCTCCTGGAATTGGAGTTTCAGATGGTTCTCAGCTGCCATGTTGGTGCTGGGGATCGAACCCAGGTCCTCTGCAAGAGCAGTCGGTGCTCTTAACCTCTAGGCCATCTCTCCAGCCCTACACTTGACTTTAAAACTCATCTCAGGATATGCACCTCCAAAGTCCCCTGTTCCCTCCATTAGTACATAGTTTTGAAAACTCCCTTTTTTAAAATTTATTTATTTTCTATATGTGTATGAATGTACTGTCTGCATGCAGGTTTGTGCACCCGCCACATGGTGGCTGAGAAAACTCCCTTTTTTTAAGGCACAAAAGAGTACAGAGTTGGTTCAATTAGCGACTATTGATTCCTGGACCAGGGGAGTAGTTTTTGTTTTTTCCTTTTTAAAAGAAAATATATTTAGAGGAATTACAGGGACTTAAAGTAGTTTTGAATGAGTCTCACTTAGACAAGTTCAGAGTCTAGACTAAATTCTAATGTTGGAGATGGACACTGTGGTTGAAAGCAGTGACTCTGGTGGATGGAGCATGCTCAACACTTGGGAACATAAGGATGTTCAGCTTGGAGTGTGGAAGAATTCCATTCCATAAAGTTACCATGGTGATCTATCCTGGTTTCCTTAGACCAGTGGCCCTCCCCCTCCTTCCAGGTGCTGCTGGAAGCTCCTGGGATTCTTCCCTTGAAAATCACTCTCAGCCTGGAGCCTCCTTTCTGGAAAACGTGTGGAAGGTTGTTCCCCTCTTTCCAGGGAAGGCTTGCAGCCCAGGACTCTCTAGCAGGAGGTGATGACAGCCATTCTTCTTGTAGGCTAAGGAAGCTCTGTGGCTGCACTGAGGGATGGCTAGATACGCTGTCTTGCCCTGACTTCCCTGTGTCTTTAATTCCCGGATGGAGTCCACCCAAGTATGACTCTTCAGTAAACTGGTTCACAAAGATCCTTATCACAGGCTTGAGAAACTGACTTGAGACAGACACTGGCTAGAGGCTCGGTGCTCTGCAGTGGCCTCTCACCACACCGGGACACAGACTCTGCCTCTGGTTCCCTGTTGAATCTTTTGCAGTCAGGATTAGCAAAGCAAAGGCTGATTCCCATAGCATAGAACTTCAGAGAAGAATCAGGGAAAACAGAAGATAAGAATATTTCCAGTGCATCTCAAGTGTTATTTGGATTAAGAAACCTAATAAATATTACTTTTTGTTTGTTTGGTTTTTTTTTGATTTTGGTCTTTTTGAGACAGGGTCTCCCTGTAGCTCCCACTGTCCTGGAACTCACTCTGTAGACCAGGCTGGCTTTGAACTCACAAAGATCCATCTGCCTCTGCCTCCCAAGTGCTAGGATTAAAGGTGTGTGCCACCAAGCCCGGTGAAAAAATTATTTTTATTTTTATTTTATACGTATGAGTATATTGCGTGAATGTATATAAGTATACCTATGTAGTACAATGCCCAAGGAGGTCAGAAGAGGTTGTTGGATCCCTTAGAACTGGAGTCACACAGATGGTTGCTAGTCGCCATGGAGGTGCTGGGATTTAAACCCAGGTCCTCTGCAAGAGCAGCCAGTACTCTTAACTGCTGAGTCATCTCTCTAGCCCTGGGTTTAGTAGACCATGCCATGGTCTCTCTGTAAATTGAGTGTCAGGGAGCCCACACACGGCCCATACCATGTACTCTTGGTAACTACCTAATGTGGGTGCCCCTGTCAGTTCTTTTTAGAATCATATGAGCCATGATTTATGACTGAACTTTAAATGCCTTCATGTTTTGATTGTAAATGTTTGACATTTTTCAATAAATTGAAACTTGAAAACAAAGTCTTTAAGTGGTTTTCACCCCCCATTTTTAGTCTTCCTTATTTTGTTTTGTGCTAAGGCAATGCACTGGACAGAGTAGTAATAAAACTGTAGTTCCCTGGTACATCTGGCCAGCCACATACATGGTCTTTTATTAGATTAAGATTTTTTAATTTATTATTTTTAACATGTATGAATGTACTGTCTGCATGTAGGTTGGTGCACCTGTGTCGTGCAATGCAGAAGAGGGCATTGGATTCCCCTGGAACTGGAGTTAAAGACGGTTCTTAGCTGCCATGTGGGTGCTAGGAATTGAACCCGGTCCTCTGCAAGAGCAGTCAGCACTCTTAAACACTGAGCCACCTCTCCAACTCCAAGAAAAGTTTTTTTTGAGACAAGGCTCTGTGATATGTACTCCAGGCTACCCTCAAATCCAATAGGCAGCCCTGGTTGCCCGGCCTTGAACTTGTGAAGATGTTCCTGTCTCAGCCTCCCGAGTGCTTGGTGTGCACCACCACAGCCAACTAAATGCTATATTTTAACTATCTTATTTATTTTTCCTTTGGATTTGTTTTTTAACATATATGGATGTGTGTGTGTGTGTGTGTGTGCACGCGCGCGCGCGCGTGCCTGTGCGCACATGAGTGAAGGTGCCCTACCTGTCACCCAGTACAAAAATCAATTCCAAGTGGATCAAAGGCCTACAGAGTTTAGAAGAGCCTGTTGGATTCCCTGGAGCTGGAGTTACACGTGGTTATGAGCTGCCTGATGCTGGATGCTGGGAGTCAAACTCGGGTCCTCCGTAAGAGCAGTGTGTGATTTTAACTGCTGCGCCACTCCTCCAGGCCAAGCTTACTTCTTCCTACATACATGCCTTCGTGATGCTCCTCTGAAGAACCAGACCTGCACCACATGATTTGCTTGTTTTCTTAAGCTAAAAATCCTTATTTTCTCTCTGTTAAAGTATCTTGATGCTGACATTTTCTAATCAGTCAATACACATCAGTTGCCCTTTACAGAAGCTTTATAGAAGGTGCCAAACCTACAGGAATCCTATCAGTTGATTGTAAAGACCAAATTCTTACTAAGGGCAGTTGCAAAGACCATCAATGTTTCTGAATAGACTCGGGATATTGCTCCCAATATTGAGGCAATGAAGGAAATAGGCAAGAGTTCATTTTGATTTAAGTAACTCCTCCTATTTTATGTTTACTGTCCTGAAATAACCAAGTAGTGTTTTAAGCTTAATTTGTTTAAATTTTTAAGCAAATTATAATGTGGCTAAGACACAGCTGGAGAACTCAATGTGTTATAAAAAATATATGCTAAAACTAGTAAAAAAATCCACATTTACATATGAAATAATATCCCTTTTAATCCCTGCTAATAAATGTCACACAAAGTTGAGTCTATAAGCAGCAGGAAGTCTGCCCCTCATGCCTCAGTGTTCTTTCAGGCATAATTCATAGCATCTCCAAATTTTATTGCATTATGTAGTCACTTCATCTTAAAGCAGAACTAAGGATGGGATCTATACATACATATATACATACATACATACATACATACATACATACATTGTGTGTGTGTATTACACAATGAATTTATAAATACAGACAACAACAAATCCTATCTGGCTGGGAGTTGTACAAAGGGAAGGGAGTATATTGTGTGTGGCTTAATATTTGTGTACTTATAAATCATAGGTGATGGAGAGTTCTAGACCAATGCATTTGCTATTCATGTTTTTCTATCTGTGAAAAAGCAGACATGGAGCACATTATCTTCCAGAATTTAAAGGCACATCTTTTGCAATGTGCTGATTATGAATCATCTGGCATCATAAAGCTGAGAAAAATGAGAAAATAATTCTTGAGCACTTTTGACTTGGCCTTTACCAGGTGTGTCTCTGGGTATTGATGTTTTTGGGTAAAGGTGTCCAATAAATGCTTGGTTCTCTGCATGTCTAACTACCCCATGAAAACATCCATATCCACACAAAAGAAAAAGTTCAACTGTTTCTAGGAGTGCAAGGTGGGGTAGAGGCTTGTGTCCTGTTGTAGGTCATGGAAGGTGGGGCAGAGGGATTTATGCGCAGATCATGGAAGGTGGAGTAGATCACGGAAGATCATGGAACATCATGGAAGATCATGGAAGATCATGGAAGAGGGTCTTGGGTCCTGTTGCAGGTCATGGAAGGTGGCGTGCAGAGAGTCCATGTCCTGTTGCAGACTGGAAATCTATAGGCAATGATTCAAAAAATGTATGTTATGATAATCCTGAAATTCTAGACATTTATTTGAAGCTCATTGGTGACTGTGCTTTAAACTGCCTGTGCTTCCAACATTCTTCCCAGGGCTTGGAACTTTTCCTGCACCATAGGCAAATCAAAGTGTGTGATAAAGAACATGGAATCATCTCTCTAGCCTCTTCTGGGGTGAAGCTGAGATTGGGCTGCCCAGCCTGATGGAGAGATGTCTGAGTTCATTGGTGTCAGCCACACTTTGTGTTTTGTGAACTGTGGTGAGCAAGTGGTTCCCCGATTGGCTGTCTCCTGCTGTGAGACCTTTGTGGGCAGACAGGATCTGGAACACAGTGCTCCTAGGAGCCTATGACCAGATGATTATTTTCAGGACTGCTTAGTACAAGTCTCTCTTAATAACTTTAAATTCCAGGCACTGGGTCCTTTTTTCAAATGGAGCGAGGAAGTCGATGAATTATGAGCTTTGAATGCATCATTAGAACTTCATTCATTTGAAGAATTTTGGGTTTCTTTATAAAATATTATGAAGCTTGACATCACTCATCTGTTGACTTGTTTCCTCATCCTAACAACCTCCTGTGAAAATTACACTGTGAAATTCCTTGGATTTTGCGATCATGAGTTATTATGAGTGGCTTTTTTGAGGTCTCCCTGTAGCCCCAGCTGACTTGGAACTCACCATGTAGACCAGGCTGGCCTTGAACTTACAGAGATCCACCTGCCTCTGCCTTGCAAGTGCAGGGATTAAAGGCATGCACCACCACACTCACTATTATGAATTTTGCTTTCTCTCTTTTTGAGACAGGGTCTCCCTTTAGTCTCAGCTGGCCTGGAGATCGCTATGTAGACCAAGCTGGCCTTGAACTCACCGAGATCCACCTGCCTCTGCCTTGCAAGTGCAGGGATTAAAGGCATGCACCACCACACTCACTATTATGAATTTTGCTTTCTCTCTTTTTGAGACAGGGTCTCCCTTTAGTCTCAGCTGGCCTGGAGATCGCTATGTAGACCAAGCTGGCCTTGAACTCACCGAGATCCACCTGCCTCTGCCTCCCGAGTATGAATGTTTTGATACAAAGAATAACATAGTTTGCTCCACTGGTGGGATTACCACTGCAGTGATACCCCACTCTACAAGGTAACATAATTGCTTAGCAAGCTGCTCTATACCTATGGCATCTAATTACCGAGGTTCAACAGAAAGCATGCTGGGTTCTATGGGTTTGTTGAAGCAAGTATGTTGACTCTGACTGATTAGTGGGATCTGAAATACTCTCAGTATTAGAACACTATATAGTCTCAACTCTGCAGGGTGTGAGTTTGTCATGTGCTCCAGTGCTAAGTGGCATTTGCAGTTTGAAGAATGTGTTTTAGAGCTTGTTAAAAGTATTTGGAATTAGGCCAATTTTGAATTTCGTCTGTCACAGATTAGCTAAATGACCTCAGGCAAGTTAATTAACTGCTCTAGGACTCAGTAACATGGCGATAATAATGCTACCCAACTAACAGCCATTAGTAAGAAGATTATATAAGGTCAAACGAGCTTCCTGTAATGCCTAGCACATGGTAGAAAGCAAAAGGCTATGATTTTTTTACTACTTTACCACTAGATTTATTGGGTTGAAGTATTTCATCGCAGCAGCATTTTGCCACGATGCCAGAAGCATTTCTCTCTGATGATCGTGACTTCTATTTGATTCTCTGAGAGGACATTGACAGGCATTTCAAAGGGCCATTTGTACCCAGTGCTCTGCCACTTTCTCTTCACAAGTCATAAAAGCAGTTTCATCTGGCCACGAATTCCAAGATGACGAGCTTTGTGGTGAGTGAATTGGTCTTTCAAGTGCTGAACACTCTTGGGGACATGCGCTGCAGCGCTAGAGCTACCAACTTTTTTTTTTTTTTTTGTCTTTTCGAGACAGGGTCTCCCTTTAGCCCCAGGTCTCCTGGAACTCACTTTGTAGACCAGGTTCGCCTTGAACTCACAAAGATCCACCTGCCTCTGCCTCCCAAGTGCTAGGACCAAAGGCGTGCGCCACCACGCCCGGCAAGCTACTGACTTCTTTACCCCACCGACCACACTTGTTCAGAACACCTTGGGTCTCAGAAGGAAGTGAGCTTCACTCCAGACACTGTGCTCCAAGTCTGATGAAGAATTGCCTGTCATGTGACACTTAATCCCCAAACCGGCTAAAGCCTCTGTGAACTCTGGGGCTGTCTCAGGTGATATACTTCAGTAATCTTGTACAACCCAGATCTTAGATCAGAACATCTGCAGCCTGAGCAACATAGCTCCCTCTTTACCCAATCTATACTCTCCCTCTCCAGGGTGGGCAGACCACCCCCACTCCTCCTCTCTGTCACCGGTGTGGGTGATCTTACCCACTGATTGGTCTCTGGAATTGATTGGTCTTTGTCCTGCAACAGTGACTCCATCAACAATACTGAAGAGGATGAATGAGACAAACCTGGTGGCTACTTTAGCATGGAAACTCCTCAGGGTGCCAAGAAACCAGACAGCCTAGGATTCTCAGCCACAAAGGGTTCAGACCTCATAGACAGTCAGTATATTAACTCAGACAGCATCCAAGAAATTGTTAATCCATGTTTTGTTCTCTGGAAACAGTTATGTATCACATTGCTGACAAGAATCTCTCTATATAAAGCATCTACTTCAGAATTAAATAGTACCTTCTGAATTTAAATTGCTACTTAATTTGGAACTTCTCACCTCCAGATGTAAATGAGCCAACCTCATAAAAATATAATTTCTTTTTTCAACATTGTATAAAAGAGTTCTTTACTGCATTTTCATGGGCTAAGTGTTGGTATTTTCGGTAGGTATTGACATGTTTTTTTTTCTTTTTTTTATTATATTTTAAGGGATTCACAATATAAGAGCACAGTTGTTTTCAGATCACATTGACGTTATTCAGTTTGCCATACAATTAAGTAATTGGTGCTAGCATTCACAGATGAGGGATACCATTCATCCTTTGTTTTTTTCTGTGTGTCTGTGTGTGCATTCCTGTGTGGAAGCTAGAGGGCAGCCTCAGATGTTTTGTTCCTCCAAGTACAGGGTCTCTCATTGGCCTGGAGTCACAGGGTCTCTCACTGGCCTGAGTCACAGGGTCTCTCGCTGGCCTGAGTCACAGGGTCTCTCGCTGGCCTGGAGTCACAGGGCCTCTCGCTGGCCTGGAGTCACAGGTCTCTCACTAGCCTGGAGTCACAGGGTCTCTCACTGGCCTGGAGTCACAGGGTCTCTCAGTAGCCTGAGTCACAGGGTCTCTCATTGGCCTGGAATCACAGGGTCTCTCACTGGCCTGGAGTCACAGGATCTCTCACTGGCCTGAGTCACAGGGTCTCTCACTGGCCTGAGTCACAGGATCTCTCACTGGCCTGAGTCACAGGGTCTCTCACTGGCCTGAGTCACAGGGTCTCTCACTGGCCTGAGTCACAGGGTCTCTCACTGGCCTGAGTCACAGGGTCTCTCACTGGCCTGAGTCACAGGGTCTCTCACTGGCCTGAGTCACAGGGTCTCTCACTGGCCTGAGTCACAGGGTCTCTCACTGGCCTGAGTCACAGGGTCTCTCACTGGCCTGGAGTCACAGGGTCTCTCACTGGCCTGAGTCACAGGGTCTCTCACTGGCCTGGAGTCACGAGTAGGCCGGGCTGACTGGGTAGCAAACTTAGGGATCTGTCCATCTCCACTTCCTCAGTGCTGGGATTACACATGCATGCTGCCTCATCCAACTTTTAATTATTGATCCTTAGTGATGGAGCTCAGGCCGCGCTTGCCCTTTCCCAGTTGATCTATCTCCTCAGCCCAAGCCCCAGGTTTTATTCTAAATCATACACAATCACTGTCAGCATGGAGCACGGGGCTAGAGAAACAACTGATTTATGAAGACATGAACCCCTTTCCTTGTGAGCAGACTAAATTCTGTATAAATTGTTGGAGCCAATGTCTTTTGATCATTTAAGATGGATCAGGAATCCATCTTAAGTTTGGATTGCCACCAAAAGTAGTTAGTAACTTGTTCTGTAGATTTGAAATTCTGGACACGCCAATCAGTTCTGCCAAAATGGAGATTCACTTTTTAGACTGGGAAGTGGTTTGGAGTGTAATCAGGCAAAGAAAAGTGCGTTCAAGGGAAAATACTTCAATGGACACATTACACAATTCAAACTCTATACCTGCTACATTTAACCCAAATAGCAAATTATCAGATCACAGACACAGTTCAGACTTAGCAGAGCTACCCAAATATTGCAAATGAGATTTTAATGAATAGTTAGAAGGAGTTCACAGCCATCCCAGTGGAAGAACTACAGGAAACAATTTTGAAACCTCGGAGGTCAATCTTTGCACTTGAAAACAGCAGAAATGAAAAGGTATTCCAACCTTGACTAGTCAGTAATATGGTCATTGTTATTTAAAAATATTATCTTTTGCCTTCCAGAGCATAGTGAAAACTTTTATATGCTGGTAGGAAAGGAGAGAAACACATCTTTGGAATTTTGGCCATTCTAAGAATGAACACGTTATTAAGTTCTTTGAAAGAATCTAGAGAAGGGTTTGAAGCCAGAGACACACAGCCACACAGCCGCAACGACCTGGACTTTGACCAAGGTGCCAGAAATATCATGGCGGAAGGATGGCATGTTGACCGACAGTGCCTAGTTAATGGGTTCTACACGTAGGTACAAAACGATATCCTTATCTCTCTCTTCACACAAAAGTCAATTCAAAATGGATCAGAGACCTTATGTAAGACCCAGAACTCTGAAAATGCTGGAGCCACACAGAAAAATCTCTTTGCAATGTAGGCAAGGACAAGGACAGTTCTCCAAAGAACTGTAAATTGCTTATGTAACATTCTTTACTACATACAAGTGTAAAGTCAAAACAAATATCCCCCCAAACCCCAGGAAATCTAACCATAAAATGATACCAAAACCCTTTTCCTTTCAAATAGAATAATTAAATATTTATTCCTCCATCATTTTCATCAAGCACAATACTGGATTTTTTTTCTCTGTGTGGGAATGTTTCTAGGTTAGCTAGATTAGTAAAGCACAACAAACATATTTATAATTTTCTTTATCCATTATATCACAGTAGCAGACGATATTTTCAAAACTAAAACGATCAATAAAGAATTCATTCCTTACCTTGTCCGATGGTTTGAATGGATTTCCTTGTCCACTAATCCCACCACTGATACTAAATCCAAGCCCGGGATTCTTTTCTATTCTCACACAAAACTATGTAAAAAAGATATAAAAGGTTATCAAGTCACCATTAAAACTAAGTACTTTCAAGTAAGGTTCACATTTGACTTACACTTTTAGGGTGAGTCTATGTTGACCTGGTGTGTACCACAGACAACATAAACTGCTTCAGAGGTAAAACATTTCTCTATGCCTCCATCATGACTGAAACTGGCTTGAGTTGCCCCAGGCATGCAGGCAGTTCACTTGTTGCCCTGTGCAGGGATAAATTCTGATGCCCAAGTTAGGTTTGAAACTAACAGCCTCATGGGAACATTGAGGTGTGCAGTGTCTGTGTACCCTAATTGCCTGTGTCTGGGTGATTTAGGAAACACTGCAGGATTCAGTGGCAGGAAGCACTCAAATGCTGATGTGGCATTAAGTAAGGTTGGGAGGGTGCCTCATCTCCCCGAAGGTGATGGTAATGTTTAGTGATGTTGGGGTTTTGGTTTGAGAAAGGGGCTACAGATGGGGTGGGGTTGAAGTGAGGGTGGAGTGAGGTGCTGAGTGAAAAGGGGTTGAATTTGGCAGCAGCTCCCTTTCAAAAGGAAAGGGCACTTCAAAGAGGTTAGAGAGCCCAGTCCAGAAGACAGAGGTGGGATGGGAACAGTGTGCTCTGGGCTTTGGGGAGGGTGTCCTAATGTTCCATGATGTTATCCCTCCAGGCATCAGCAAGGTGTGTGCATGAGGCGGATGTCTGACCACAGGCCAAGGCTGCAGTGGAAGGGATTGTTTACATTAGTACAGAGAGTAGACCGTGTTCAGCAGATAGGGAGCCAGTGGCAGGATGGCCTGTGGACACCCAGACAGACAGACAGACAGACAGAAGAGTTCACGGTGATCCCAAGCAGAGAGTATGCAGGCCTGAGCAAAAACACTGGCTCTGCATTTAGAGGAATAAAGGGTGACACCAGAGGATTGACAGCCTTGGGACCAAGAGGCAGCACCTTATGGTTAGGAAGAGAAAATGTTTTGTAAATGTTAAGTACAGAAGTAGTGCTGGAAGGAGGGGGAGGCACCAGGGGGCAGCAGCAGGTGACTGGAAGGAGGGGAGGTACCAGGGGGCAGCAGCAGGTGACTGGAAGGAGGGGAGGCACCAGGGGGCAGCAGCAGGTGACTGGAAGGAGGGGAGGTGCCAGGGGACAGCAGGTGACTGGAAGGAGGGGAGGCGCCAGGGGGCAGCAGCAGGTGACTGGAAGGAGGGGAGGTACCAGGGGGCAGCAGCAGGTGACTGGCAGGGTCAGAAAAGCCACAGGGAATGCAGTTCATGTGTTCTGTGTGTCCATAAATAAAGCCATCTTGACGCTGACGGCAGCCGCTGGCTCTCTCCAGCAGCACTCTGCTTTCTGGCCAGGTCCTTGTTCAGCCTGTTGACCACTAATCAAAATGCCCAGAACCCATGCTTTTGCCAACACGCTTTAGCTGCTCCTCTTAGGCTGTTCAAGGTACGCGTTTCAGACTTAGCATGCACCTAGGTGAACTAGGCTTGCTGGTTTGGTGGCATTGTCCTATTGTGCTGTCTACTTTCTAACAGTGAAGGAGATGGCCAAATATCAAATATCACATGGTTAACTCACAACACGAGGGCAAAAATCCATCCATTGATATGATTTTTATGGTCACTGAATATTTCTAAATTACAGGAAACCATCATTGCCAAAAGTACATTTCCATATTTTTACTTTATTTATTTATTTATTTATTTATTTATTTATTTATTTATTTATCCCTTTTTGTCCCAGCTGTCCTGGAACTCACTCTGTACACCAGGCTGGCCTTGAACTCACAGAAAGATCTACCTGCCTCTGCCTTCTGTGTGCTGGGATTAAAGGTGTGTGCCACCACACCTGGCTAAACTTTATTCTTTTAAAAATATTTTATTTATTATTTTTATTTTGTGTATGAGTGTATTGCCTGCACCCGTGTCATGCAGTGCCTTCAGAGATCAGAAGAGGGTGTTGGGGTCCCTGGAATTGGAATTATAGATGCTTGTTAGCCACCATGTGGGTGCTGAGAATCGAACGCAGGTCTTCTGCAAAAGTAGTCCCTGCTCTTAACTGCTGAGCCGTTTCTCCAGCCCACATATTTCTACTTTTTTTTTAAGGATCTTTAAAAAAATTTTTTTTTAAATTTTATTTATTTTTTTTTGCATGTGTATGAATGTACTGTCTGCATGTAGGTTTGTGCACCTGTGTTGTGCAATGCCTCAGAGGTCAGAAGAGGGACTCAGATTCACTTGGAACTGGAGTTCTCCTGGAACTGGAGTTACAGAGGGTTCTTAGCTGCCATGTGGGTGCTGGGGATCGAACCTGGGTCCTCTGCAAGAGCAGTCGGTGCTCTTAACCACTAGGCTATCTCTCCAGCCCCCACATATTTCTACTTTAAAGATACATTTAATTACAACTTTTCCTTCCATTGAGCTAGATCTGCTGAACCTAGTTCTCATAGGGTGGTAGAAATTGTAACTCATAGTAGTTTGTAACCATTAGGTGTGAGTATAGAACAGTGTAGTGTAGCTGGAGGGAATATTTTAACTTTATTCAATGTAGCACTTATTTATTAATTAGCAAATGAGAGGAAAACAGCTCATTTTGTATGTTGCCCACTGATGCGCTTTCCTAAATATTGTATTAAGGAAATTCATTCTTAAAAAGACTAATAGTGCATGTTTTCTTTCATTTGTGGATCCTAGACTTTTTTTTTTTTTATGTGTATGAGTGTACTGTCTGTATGTAGGTTGGTGCAATGTCGCGGAGGTCAGAAGAGAGCGTCAGATTCCCCTGGAACTGGAGTTAAAGACGGTTCTTAGCCTCCATGTGGGTGCTGGGAATTGAACCCAGGTCATCTGCAAGACCAGTCAACACTCTTACCTGCTCTCTCCAGCCCCGATCCTAGATTTTATAGACATAAAATCATGTATCTTCCTATGACATAAAAGTAGAAAGAGAACTTTTTAGGAGAACAAAGTGGGTCATGGGAAGGGGAGGTTTGGGAATATACTCAGAGTATTATGTTCATGTATGAAAATGAACTTATTAAACCACATTGTACTATGGTACAATGAAATATATATGTAAATTGTATAACAACCACAAATTTAATTCTATCTTCTGTGAAAGTTTTACATGAATAACATGGAGGAAGTTTATAATTTTGGGTTACTTTAGGGCCCTATAAAACCCACAACCGTGGAGCAAATTTCCTTTATGCAGAAAATTTCCACGACTAGTTTGCAGTCATCCTTTTCCTAGGCAATGATCATATCTATTTTATATTATTATAAATCTGGACTGTGCTAAACATCTAAGGAAAGTGAATGCTACATGCACCAGGTCTGAGAAGAGCTGACTCCGTATATTTTTAATTGTAGGAATAGTAAAGATGACGCTGATCTTATAAATGTGACAAAGAGACATCTTCTTTAGCTGGCTCAAGTGTGATGGAGCAGCTGGGTTGTGACTGGGATCTCCCGAAGCCTGTGGAAGAGAGGCCTCCTCTGCAGGTGATGGGATCCACCGGCATGCAGAGGCCTGCAGAGGAGAGAACCTCACAGGCAAGAGAGACTGAAAGGAAGCGGGAAAGGCAAGCCAGAATTCACTGTGCCCCAAAAGGCCCAGGAGTTCAGTACAGAGCTTATTTAGCAAAAATCAGCATTTCTGTTTTCTTTTAAGAGACAAAATGAAACTTGAGGCTGAAATGCAGCAGCAGCCTGTCAGTCAGTGGCAAGACTACGTTTTTATAGCCTACTTCATTCGCTCTGCTTGGCTAGATACTTCTAATCTGTGTTGATCACATTTTAATGAAAATTCCAGACGTGGTGGCACACGCCTTTAATCGTGCACTAGGGAGGCAGAGGCAGGCGGATCTTTGTGAGTTCAAGGCCACCTGGTCTACAGAGTGAGTACCAGGACAGCTGGGGCTATAGGGAGACCCTGTCTCGAAAAGACCCCCCCCCCCAAAAAAATACTAGGTTTTAGAGAGACTTTCATGGCGCAATGGATTGTAATGTCACAGTATGGTCCTGTGATGTCATGATCTGCAATTTGTGGAAGGAGGTGATATAAGTGGGCTCCACAGTGCTTGAGAACCCAGCTGCATGAACACGAACAGAGATGCCCCCCCCCCCAGCTCTGTTTTGGGGATGTAATTCAGGATTATGAAGTGGCATTCCAGAATGCAGCCTGGTTTTACTATGATGAGCCGGCTTCCTGGTGACCATTTTCTTTCTTGGCAGGGTACATTATAAGGTGTTCAGTGTGTTCTTGTTGCCCAAGATCTATGTGCTGATTCTAGCAAATGTGGCTTAATTTCTGTTTGAAGAGGCATCTATTAACATTATTTACATCTAAATTTTTTTTTTTTCTGTATGTGTATGAATGTACTGTCTGCATGCAGGTCTGTGCACCCGTGTCGTGCAATGCCGCGGAGGTCAGAAGAGGGTCTCGGATTCCCCTGGAGCTGGAGTTCTCCTGGAATTGGAGCTTCAGACGGCTCTCGGCCGCCATGTGGGTGCTGGGGATCGAACCCGGGTCCTCTGTAAGAGCGGTCGGCGCTCTTAACCGCTAGGCCATCTCTCCAGCCCCCATTATTTACATCTAAATCACAGTACTATGTCTCCTAGAACATGACTGTTCATAGATGGGTAGGTAACCAATTAGAAGGGAGCACTGAGGCATCTCTTAGCTTCTCCAGGAAAGACTATTTCTTGCTGGCTAGAAATCTGAGCAGATCAGGTGCTCTGCAGCTGTTTTCTATGTCGAGAGCCTTTCTCAGCGGGAAGCGAACCACGGAGACCAGCCATGCAGGAACTGGGCCTGCCATCACAGCTTCTTATCCTGCCCCATCCTGGGATCTCTGTTTATGTGACTGAGAACACTCCTTTTGCTTAAGGCTTGGTAGGTTGTATCACTTTATAATCAGTTGTCTTAGTTGATTAAAAAAAAAAACCTAAGAAACTTTTTTACATTGCAAAGATGAAAAATATTTCATAATATATATTTTTTAATTTTTTAAAAAATTTTATTTATTTCCGTATGTGTATGAATGTATTGACTGCATGCAAGTCTGTGCACCCGTGACATGCAATGCAGCGGAGGTCAGAAGAGGGTGTTGGACTCCCCTGGAACTTGAGTTCTCCTGGAATTGGAGTTTCAGATGGCTCTCGGCCGCCATGTAGGTGCTGGGGATCGAACCCGGGTCCTCTGCAAGAGCAGTCGGCGCTCTTAACCGCTAGGCCATCTCTCCAGCCCTCATTATATATATAATAATATAATATATATATATATATATATATATATATTTTTTTTTTTTAATTTTTTTTATTTATTTTCTGTAAGTGTATGAATGATTGACTGCATGCAAGTCTGTGCACCCATGACGTGCAATGCCATGGAGGTCAGAAGAGGGTGTCGGATTCCCCTGGAACTGGAGTTCTCCTGGAATTGGAGTTTCAGACGGTTCTAGGCCACCATGTGGGTGCTGGGGATCGAACCCGGGTCCTCTGTAAGAGCGGTTGGCGCTCTTAACCGCTAGGCCATCTCTCCAGCCCCCCTCATTATATTTTTTTAAAACAAAGGAGTTCAGAGAGAAAGGAGCAAGGAATGGGAGAGAGTGGACAAAAACACAACATGTAGTCTCTGTGTGAAACTGTCAAAAAACATAAAAATGAAAACAAATTAAAAAATGTGCTTTAAAACTCTAACTATATCTGAGGAACTACTGCTAGCCAATGACCACTGGGAAGGGAGATTCAATCTTATCTAAGGGTGAGATTTTTAGTAGGTTGGTCAGGCTCTAGTGGATGAACCCATACCGAAGGCATCTGGGACAGATTATATATATCATGGGGAGGTGTTGAGGGATACAGATATCACAAAAAAAAAAAATGCTTTAAAACTTCTCTAAGATGAGAGGCTAGTCAGGAAGGGGATATGATCAAAGTTCATTTTCTCTACAATTTATGAAATTGTGGAAGAATGAAGGAATAAACGTAAAAAATTCCCCCCTTGGAACTGAAGTGATTGGAACCAAAACACTTATTATTGCTCAACATTCTAGTCATCAGAAAAAGTAAATCAAGTCACAATGAAATACTACGTTGCAGGGTGGCTAAAATGAGAAGGACAGATCACAAACCATACTGCGAGAGGATCAGATCGTTTCCCTCGTGATTGCTGGAGTGAATGCGTATGTCACCTACTTCGTGAACCAGCCTGACAGGCCCCTCCAAATGAGCTTTCAAAAGTAGGCAAGGGCAGGCTGTGGGCAACTGAGAGGAAAGTGGGGCAGGTGTTGAGGAGTGTTGTGAGACTCGGGGTGCTGTGGGCTTTGAGGGAGCCACTTTGAGTTGGACATGGGCTGTGAGAAAGAGGAATCAAGGATGTTTTTGGTCATGGCAGAAAGGTGAAAATAAGGTTGGTTAATGGAATTCAGAAGTCTAGAGAAACAGGGACCTTAGACAGGGCAGAGGCAGAAAGTTGGTGGCTCTTTCGATCATGTTCAAGTTCATGGGGAATCCTGGTGGGGAGTCCGTGTGTGGCTCAGTGCATATAGACTTCTGGAGGGAAGGAGAAGACCAGGGCTGGAGACAGAAAACGGGAGGTCATCTAGGCTGGGACTGAATGTGGTTGCTGAAGGGGATAGCATGGACAGAAAGTCAGGACACGGGGTCACTCCAATATTTGGAGGTCAGGAGCAGAGGAGGTGTGGTCATTCAGGAGGAAAGGTTATACAACCTTGGAACAAATCTATTTCATAATGATTCAGGAGCACATAATGCAGTGGGCACCAGGAGAGGTGCTTATGCCTTTCCATTAGCTGCTCTCTGGCCAGCTGCTGGACGCGCACGGCAGATCTCAGCTGAGGTTCTTATCTGCCGCAGAGGCTGAAGAAGGCTACAGTATGTTGAGTGATACAAGGAGCATTTGGGAAGATTTGTTAGACTATTACTTTTTAAAAACTACAGTGAAACAGCTGTCCTTCCTAGTCAGGGATAAGCCCTCTGTGGCCTCCTGTTCTCTGAACATTGGCTAATTGTGGGTCTCTGTCACCATCTGCTGCATAAGGAAAGCTCACTTGTCTGGTGAGCTTTAAGAGTTGCATTCAGGGGCTGGAGAGATGGCCTAGTGGTTAAGAGCACCGACTGCTCTTGCAGAGGACCCGGGTTCGATCCCCAGCACCCACATGGCGGCTGAGAACAGTCCGTAACTCCAATTCCAGGAGAACTCCAGTTCCAGGGGATTCCGACACCCTCTTCTGACCTCCGCGGCATTGCACAACACGGGTGCACAAACCTACATGCAGACAGGACATTCGTACACATAAATGAATAAAAAAAAAAAAAAAAAAAGAGTTGCATTTATCCGAAGCGTAGGGGTTGCATTAAAATCACAAAAATTCAATAAAAAATGATAATGAAAAATCATCTCACCCCAGTTAGAATGGTTTTTACAAACAAGTACTATTCAAGGACTTGGAGAAGGAACTCTTGCTCCATGCTGAGTGTAACTAGGACTTGGAGAAGGAACTTTGCCCCATGTTGACAGTATAACAATGATTTGGAGAAGGAACTTGTCGTGTTGGCAGTGTAACTAGGATATTACAGGGAACAGAATGAGATTAGCTGTCCTGCTTCCTGGGATAGGAAGGAAGTCAAATCATTATACCAAAGAGACACCTGCACATCCGTGTGCATCTCAGAGCTATGTACAGCTGAATGAGACACATGCAGTTCAGACAGTGGATGCTACTCAACTCCATAGAAAGATGGAACTAGACCATACTGTTAGGTAAAGCAAGCCGTGGACAGGAAGCTAGCACGGCATGTTCCCTCTTGTATACTGAGGCTTAAACACAGTCAGCCTGGATATGGAACAGTGATTTCTAGAGTGTGGAAAGTGGGAAGGATAGATAAAGAAGGCTGTATTTGATTAGTGCTGTCTGTGTAAATACTGCATGATTACACTGAACCCCATTAATACAACTAATAAATGTTAAGAAAAATAAAGGCCAACCCATTCTTGAGACCTATCATTCTTATGGGGAGCTGTTACTCTACTTTTCTTTTTTTTTTTTTCTTTTATTTGAGACAGGGTCTCCCTGTCTGTCCTGGAACTCACAATGGTGACCAGGCTGGGCTTGAGCTCACAGAAATCCACCTGCCTCTACTTCCCAAATGCTGGGATTAAAGGCATGTGCCACCATGCCCAGCTTCTCTACTTTTCAATAAACCTTTGCTTGCCCTTCAAAAGAAAGAAAGAAGAGAAAAAATATAGATCTTAATTTAAAAGGTAATAATTTAGTAAAGAGAGAAAGTACACACTGAGTGTTTGGAACATACATTAATCACTCAGACACCTTTAGAGATGTCTTACACCCCACATGTCCTTTCTTAAAGTTCTGCTTTTTGCAAATATTCTCCCATAGATTTTATGCATTGGTCCCCAGGACCATGCTTCAGTACTAATATGACTCAGTTTGAAGGAGACCGTGAAACTCAGCATAGTGAATTCTGTAAGTTGATTCTGTGAGTTGCGTGCAGTCACATGGTGGAATGTTTGCTGTGGGGCACGTTCAGTTCTTCCCTATCTCTGCGTCAACCTTCTTGTGACTGTGTATTGGTCAATTGCAGCAGGGTGCAACATGTAATACAGAAACTCACAAACGGTTCCTGACTCCAGCTCGGCTTCTAAGCTGCTGTCTCACCACAGTCAAGCACTTCACTTCTCTTAGTCTTAGTTTTTTGGTCAGTAAAATAGAAGTAGACCCATCACAGAACTGTCAATTGAATTGTACTGTTAATTCCCAGGAGGGTTTTGGGAGATCTCAAGCATCACACTGTAGCTTTTCCTCCCTATGCCTTGGCTTCTCTGTGCTTTACATTGTAAACACATCTGCCTCAGGTTAGAAATGTGCATTAGGTAAAACAGTCCACTCTCTCTGGAGCTGTTGACAAGTCAACAGCTCCAGAGAGAGTGGACTGTTTTACCTCTCATCCACCTGTGCCCCTTTTCTAAGCCTAGGGAACAACCTGCGGAAGAGGGGGCGTGGTAGAATGTAAGGGCTGCGATTGGGGTGAATGGTGAAACTACAGCAATGTAGTCTGGACACTCATTTGATCAACTTGATTGAACAAACAACCTGTCACCCCCCACTGGATGGTGGGGCTGTAGGTGTTTGGGCACAACAGCCTGCAGATAGGTTTTGCATGAAGGATGCTTGTACTCATGGATTATCACTTATAGCTAAAAATGAAAAAAAAAAAAGAGAGAAAGATGCAGGACAGTTATGGCAGAATGCATGATCTGGGATGGGGTGGGGGTGGTGGGGAAGGGAAAGGGAAATAAGCCTGAACTGAATTGGAAAAAATGTATGAAATGCACAAAGCATCAATAAAAATTAATCTAAAAAAAAAAAAAGAAATGTGCATAAGGAAAGAACTAGGATACTGTGAGTTTAAGAAGTATTCGATGGTTGCATGGCTTGCAAAAGTAAAAGGAGAGCGTCAGACCCTGAGACCTAGGCTTGGTGCTCAGTGAAGAAGAGCAGAGGTTAGGGAAGTTCAAGCCGGAGAGAAGCAGTGTAGATACAGTGTGTGGGAGTGTCTGGCAGCTGCTCAGGTGTGTGCATACCCTGCTCTGGGGTGTTTGCCTGTCTTTGTGATGGTAATTATCCCAGAAATGTCAGCTTTTTGATGGGGCGTCACCTCATGTGGAGCTGGCAAGAGATGCCCCAGCGGTGAGCCATCTGCACTACCCAGCAATGGTGCACAGTGCGATGGTGGATTGTGAAGGCTCACTCAACTGATGGTCTGGGGATTTGTAATGGGGGGGGAAGAGTGTATTTTGGAACAGGGTCTAGCTGTTTAAAGGCCTCTGAAGGTATTACTGTCATCCCAAACTTTGATTTTGGAATTCTGGTCCAGTTCAGTCCAAGACCCAGGCAAACAGCATTTGGATCCATAGGAATTGTACCTAAGACCCTTAGCATGGCTCTGAGTGCTTACTTACATTTTCTCTCTGAAGCTGATATTATCAACGCCTTGAATCAAAACACCCAAAATCTACTACTGCAGGTACTTCCTGTGAAGTGATCATGACATCTTAAACTTAATTCTTGTGTAAAATTTAAAGTTTAGCAATCCTCACTTGAGTTATGCACTTCTGGGTATTCAGATGATCTTTTTTACAATTCAAAGTAGGTGGAAACTGGGCATTGATTTTGGGAGAGAAAACCTTGGGTGTGTCTGATCTGAGCTGGGGTGTGTGTGAGCTAACATTCCAGCTAGCATGTTCCAGAGATGTAAATGAGGGTCACAGGACCTCTCTGTTTACGCCCACGAGTTGGGTTGACGTGTTGATACAAGGGTCTGGTATTGGCTGCTAGGAGGAGATGTCACCCTGCCTGTATAATGACATGTTGCATTTGAATAAACGGCCATTTTGTACTTTGAATTGCTCTCTTCCATGTGACCTTGGGCTGTACTTCCGCTCCTATGCTTTCTCGGAACTGACAAGCAAGCAAACAAACAAACAAACAAACAAAGCCACAATAATAACCCATCCAACTGCTAATGAAAACTGAATTTGGCTGAGGTTATTTTTTTCTTCAGTATCAGCTATGAATGATGCATTTGTTAAAGCATCATTTAAACATCATTAACTGTTTAGAACTTGTGGAGAATCAGAAGCTGCACATCATTATCTGGCTAAAGGCACCTGTCTGGTTAGGTACACATTAAATCCAACATGTGACTTGGATTAGCAAAAGAGAGAAAGAAAATTATCTAGAAGAGAGGATCTATGATTCTGAGAATGATTAATACAGGATGGACCTTGAGAAAGGGGGAGCAATTGAAGACTGATACCCCAGTGATAAACACCTCTTAGTAACATGAGGAGATAAAAATTAACTTCAACTGGCATGTTGAGAAGAAGTGGCTTGTTTATATGTAAAGCTTTGAGTAAGCAATAATAGAACAAAACCTTTATAAACAGTGTAGGGGGTGAGTAATGTCACAAAACACTAATAATCCAAAGAACGAAATATGAGAAATCAATCTTATGTTTGGATATTGTGGTCTTTCTGAGCTTTTTTAACAGGTGAGATTCCACTCTATTTTCTGGTCACAAGAAAAAAAAAAAAAAACACACTCAGCAATGGAAAAGCAAGTCCCAGCTATAGACAAGGAAGAAGAACATCAATCACTGCCATTGTTACATTTTGCTACATGAGATTATTGATCAGCAGCTTTGGGAACATGTCAGAAATATTTCTCTTATAGCAGTTCTTTAGAGTTTTCTATACTGTGTACCATTCAACAACCAGAAGATAGGCATTAAAAATGATTTTCTTCAAATTGTTGTGGGAAGATAATAGTTTACGTTTTACACCCTCAGTTTCACCAGGGGCCTTAAGGGAAGATGCTAATCCACCGAGGTTCTTTGTAACACTGGAATTTGTGCTGAGGAATCGACTGGGATGAGAAGGGGGGAGGAAGGACAGGACTGGAAAGCCAGGATGGTTCTCTTCTGGGAAAGGGTTTTTTTTTTTAACCAACACATGTGCACGTCATCATCCTAATCACTGAAAGTAATAAGCACCTCAAGGAGTGCATCGCCTCACTCAGTACATGTTGAGTTTGCCAAACCATCAGGAACCATCATGACTTAACTCCCATCACCATGAGAGTGGTCCTCACCTGTTCAGGATATCCGTCCACACTCCTCTGCCCTTTTGTTTGAATTAAGCACCGACCAGGCTGAGGCCCCCGGGTGCCCTGTGTTGAGGGGATCTGGATGGGCAATGGTGACTGAAACTGCTGGATGGTCACTTTGTTGCTGTTTCCATCGTATGGCTGCTGTTCCCTGCTGCGGTGCTGAAGGCTCTGCGACCCCATCAGAGTCTGAATGTGGCTGCCTGCCTGTGGAGAACAGAACCATCAGACCAAGTTTCCGGGGTTGAGGGCTGTGAGTGAAGCAGAAAGTACACGTGATTACCATACTGGGGAAGAGGGAACTGTGTGGGCTATCAGCACAGTCTGCCTACTGGGGTTGGTGGAAATGTTGATACTGGGATAGTCATTTGCAGGCTTGCCAAAGATGATTCCAACCCTGATTTTTAAGGGACTAAAATTCATTTGAAAAATCTGAAGAGGAAAAAAAGTCACAACTTAAAAATAAGGGGTGCTCTACCTGGTATTTTGTCTTGAAAAATAACCCAGAGAGCTGTGCAAGCTGTCTACAATCAGGGCAATAAACTTGCTTTATTAGGCAAAACAAAGAAATTGTTTTATAACACAGGTACATAGTAAGCTTGTTCAGCAGAGGATGATCAATGCTTATTAATTTGTCACATTATTAACCAAGATGGTTTTGGAACGTCTAAGTTACATTAGAAATCAATCATGTGGAAAATTCCACTGGGCAGCTGCAGTCCGCAGAGACTCTGGATATGGAGAAGTCGTCAGGAAGAACTGCGCACATGTCTTTGTTTAAAATTCTCAAAGAACAACTTAAAAAATAAAGCACAGTGAAAATAGAAAATAGTTGAGAGGGAAGAGACGGTGTTGGATTCTAAACAAAAGGTAATTTAAAAAGAAAACACCCAAATTATTTGGCAACATAAGGGGGAAAAATAAGCGGACACTGACTATATTGCAGATGCTCACTCAGCTGGCTGCCTTGGTGTTATGCACAATTCTCTAATTTCACAAACATTAAAGATGTTTCAGTCAAGGGACTATGGAGAGAAAATTGCAAGTTTTAGTCCATACCAGCACAAGGTGCACACAATTACTGATACAATGGTGACCTCAAAATCAGCACCTCATGGGCACAGCTGGGGAAACTCAGAGAGGCAAAACTTGTTCCATTCCTGCTTCTGTCTTCTTAGAAGCCTTCAGGAAATGCTGCAACCTTTCCTGCCAGTCTAGAAGTCTGAGCATCCTTCTGGTTAGGCCTTCCTCACGGCAAGTTTAGCTCCTTTCTGCTGCCATAGACTTTCCTTTTTCTTGTAAGGTAGCTGTGGTAAACTCGGCGTTATACTGAGAGCTGCTGTTTACTGAGTGACCTGAGTGGCTTGCTCAGTTACATGCCAGAGAGAAGGATCTAAGGTCGGGGAGCTGAGAGTAGAGGCAGGCTGATGGGGGCTGGCTGGCTACGGGCAGTCAGTTGATTTCTGTATTTGTACTGCTTCCCATTTTCAGTACTAAAGTATTTGGTAGCTTCAGTCCTTTAATATATAAATAGCACGAGAAAATCAATAATGACTGCTTAAGAGCTACATTGTTAATTTGAAAGAAGTATTTATCCAAGACTGAAAATTTATTTCTCTATTTCGCAGAACTATAATAACCTTTAGGCATATTTTTCCAGTTGTAATTTTCCTCTGATGGGTCAATTTGAACTCAGGATTATATAGCTTTTTGGATTATTTTGTGAGTGGTGTATGTAGATGTTCATGTGTATATATAGCTGTATGCAGCTGCACCTGTACATGTGTATGCCCATGTAGAAAACACAGGATGACATTGACTGAGCCTGAAGCTCATGGTTTGGCTAGACTTGCTGCTCAGTGAGTTCCAGGGCTCTCTTGCCTCCACTTCCTCAGTGCTGGGTTATAGACATTAGCCACCATGCTCTGGTTTGTGTTCAGTGCTGGAGAGCTGAACTCAGGTCCTTGTGTCTGTGTGGCAGGCACTATATTGAGCCCCTGATTTTATATTTTAGAGGGCAAGACCATGTCCTACTTACAATGAGTGCCACAGTAAATGCATTAAATAAATAATAGCTATCATGGAAACATGTGGTGCTGAACAGTGCCCTCATGTATCTTACGCGTACCACTTCTAGTCTTCACATTAAGAGGTGATGATGATGATTATTTTTTGCAGAGGAGAAAGCTAAAGTTGGGAAGCGTTACACAATGTTCCCAAGTAATTAGTATAAACAGGAACGGGCAAGATTGGCACTTGGCAATCTTTATCCGAGGCCATCATTTTAAACACAGTTTTACACTGGAAACTTCTTTCTCCAAACCAGCCCTTCCCATAGTAGTTCAAATGAGAATAGGAAGGGGACAATGCAGAACAGCCACGGGGCCAGGTCAGAGAGTTCTGGAGCCACGGGGCCAGGCTGGAATTACTCAGCTCTTGAATTTCTCACTTGGTGAATTAGGCCTAGTTGCTACTTCAGATGCTTTGCTTGGGACGTCAAGCTTACCGGTGAGCAAACAGGATGGTGCATCTGCATTTAGCAACCTTTCACTTACTCTGAGTTAATAAAGCTCTTGTCTGAGGATATGTGGCTAGACGAGCAAGCTGCAGAGTGATTCTGTCTGAGGCCCCAGGAATGGCTCTTCCACTCTCCTGGGCTATTAGCTGCGATGAATGAGTACAAAGCGAGGGCCACAGAGAGCAAGGAATGACAACAAAGCATGTGAAGTTGAGCAAACAAATGACAAGACACATAGAGGGAACATTACAGTGCAGAAGGACAGGAAGAGGACTTTGTGAATGGCACAAAGGCTTCTGGAAGGTGACAAAGATGCTGACAGTGAAGTACAAAGCACAGTGGAAACGTGGAGCATGTCAGAAGCTGGATTTGTTCAACCAAGGGTTTACCATGCACTCGCTGCCTCTTGCTGAAGAGGGATGCCACACAAGCCTTCTGTAAAGACTTCCTGAGAGGTTTGGAATGACAAAGACAAACAGAGGCGACCTGACATTGTTCGGAGCTTTCAAGGGGAGCCTGGACATGTATTGGAGGAGAACAGAGACAGAACAAGATCATTTTCAAGTTGGCCACAAAACAAAGCTGTCAGATTTTACAGGAAAAATCCCTCTAATATTCACAGGGTCCAAGAAAATGTTGATGCCAAAGCCCAAGAAAAGAAGGCTTGCTGTACACCAAGTGGTATTTTTCACACAAAGTTCATCCCACAGTCAATCAGGCTACCACGGGGAATTGTTAGGTGTTTGGAAGTTTAGTATGAGATGAAAGAAATGTCTCTATCACTGCCAAGATGGATGGTTCACAATGTTGCTGCATTACCCAGTTTGGCCATATGTCTCACTATCCATCCTGGCTCTTGGACTGCTAGGGTTTGCTTCTGGAAGTCAAACAGGTTTCAGAGGATGGCAACTCATCCCAGTTAAAACATTGAAAAGCATGTGATAGTATGTGACTCATGCTCTAAACTTAAGTCCAAAAGAATTCTAAAAATGTTCAGAAGAGGGTTCAACAATACAGAATCACCCACAGAAGAGGAGAGAGTAACGTACTTCAAGGAACCTCATCATTTCAATAAACCATTTTTTAGTAATACTGTAATGCAACAACAACCCAGTGCTCTCAATTTTTCTTCATGCCATGGATTCTGACATGCCTTTTTTGATGCAAGTTAAGCTTCAAAAGCTAAGCTAGTTGGACTTTGGCTTCCTGGTAGATGGACTACATTTATTTTCACTCATCCCATCATTAAATATAATAAAAATCTTTTGGCAAGACATGTAAGCAAATATAAGATGACTGAAAAAAGAAAAATCCCAGAAGGGACCAAGTTACAACATAAAGGCCTGCTCTTTGAATTATATGCAAAACTTGGAGCTGAATCAATGGCCAATCTGAGAATGTCAACTGACACAGGCAAAACACCATCACCATCACCACCAGCACCACCATCACCATCACCACCAGCACCACTACCTTCACTAACATTACAATCACCATCACATCATCACCACCATCACCACCACCATTAACCCTAACCCTAACCCTAACCACCAGCACCACCTTCACCATCATAATCACCATTACCACTAGTACCAGCACCAGCACCACTATCACCACCAACATCACCATCACTAACACCACCACCACCACCACCACCATCACCACTACCACTACCACTACCATCACCATCACTAACAGCAGCAGCACCACCAGCACCAGGACAACCAGTACTACCACCATTACCACCACCATTAGAAGAACCAACAACTACCACTACCACTACCACCACCATCACCATCACCACCACTACTACTACCACCACCACCACCACTACCACCACCACCACTACCATCACCACCACTACCACCACCACCACCACCACAACCATTACTACCACCACTACCACCACCATTGCCACCAGCACCAGCACCACCATCACCATCACCATCACCACCAAAACCCATAAGAAAAATCCAAATATTCATACCAGACATGCAGGGATGGTTCAACATATGAAAATCAATAAACATCATCAAACACATAAATGGAATCAAAGACAAAAACCACACCATCATCTCAATTGATGCTGAAAAAGCCTTTGACAAAATCCAGCATCCCTTCATGTTTAAAGTCCTAGAAGGAATTGGATTGGAGGGATCATTCCTCCATGTAATCAAAGCCATATACAGGAAACCCACAGCCAATATCATCCTAAATGGGGAAATGACAGAAACATTCCCTTTAAAGTTAGGAACTCAGCAAGGCTGCCCCCTCATTACCACTCCTCTTCAATATAGTGCTTGAAACACTTGCTAGAGCAATAAGGCAGGAAAAGGAAATTAAAGGAGTACTAATTGGAAAAGAGGAAGTCAAGCTATCCCTATTTGCTGATGATATGATTGTTTACTTAAAGGATGTTAAAAACTTTGTTTTTAAAACTTTATCTGTTGCTTTTAAAATAATTATTTATATTTTTTATGTGTATGAATGTACCATCTGCATGTAGGTTAGTGCACCTGTGTTGAGCAATGCCGTGGATGTCAGAAGAGGGTGTTGGATTCCCCTGAAACTGGAGTCAAAGACGGTTCTCAGCCACCATGTGGGTGCTGGGGATCAAACCTGGGTCCTCTGGAAGAGCAGTCGGTGTTCTTAACCGCTAGGCCATCTCTCCAGCCCCTCTTTCTTCTTTTTTTTATTTTTTGGTCTTTTTGAGACAGGGTCTCCCTGCAGCCGCAGCTGGGCTAGAACTCACTATGTAGACCAGGCTGGCCTTCACCTCACAGAGATCCACCCGCCTCTGCCTCCCAAGTGCTGGGATTAAAGGCATGAGCTACCACGTCTGGAAAAATGTCAATATTTCAATGGAAAAATCACTCATACCTAGAGTGAGGATCTTGAATAGAATGAAGCTAGATAACAGGGGTCCACATAGAGAAGACAAAGGTGTTATAATTATCTTCTTTTAAGGCAACCATCAAGAAAAAGCTCTGATGGTCAATGCTACACACCACACATGAAAAATAGAAGCCACTAGCAAAAAAAAAATATTTAAATCTCAGCAAGAAAGAGAAGACCTAAAGAAGAAGCCTGAGAATTGTTGAGCTAAAAAAAATGCAATAATTGAAACAACTCAGACGCTGGATGAGCTTAAGAGCACACAGAGCTGAGACAGAGACGCTGGGTTGGAAGACAGGACAACCGAAGTTATGTAATCTGAACAACAGAGAAAATTATACTGGCAAGATAGGAGGAAGGCCTCAGAAGCCCATGGGCCTGCACAAAATTTAATAATCACGGTGTCAAAAAGATAGAAAGAGGTGGAGCTGAAAAGTTACTTGAAGAAACAATGCCCAAAGTCTTGAAATATGGTAAGTGACACAAGTCAACAGATTCAAGACGCAGAGAGAAACAGGGAGGAAACCCAAAGATGCTGTGTACAGACGTGTTATAGCCAGACGTCTGGAAGGACAAAGCCAGAAAAGCAACACCACCGCTGTGCAGGAGAACCCTCTGAATGACAGCAGCTGTCCTCTCAGAAGCCATCGGGAGGAAATAACATCATTTCCATGTGCCAGCAGGAAAGAGCCGTCAGCCACAAACCCTCTAAGAGCTGAAATACTCTTCAGCAATGAAAGGGAAATCAGGACATTCTCAGATGAAGAAAATTTGTTGCTCTAAGAACACTCCTTAAATAGCATCTAAAAGAAGCTCTTTATCTGGAAGGAAAAGGAACAACTTTGTAGAGTCAAGAAGGAAGCAAGAACACTGTGGCTACATTGTGTTTTCCTTTTCTGAAACTTTCAAAATTATCTTAAAAATTTTTTTTAATTTTTATTTATTCTTGTATATGTATGAATGTACTGTCTGCATGTAGGTTTGTACAACCATGTCGTGCAATGCTGTGGCGGTCAGAAGAGGGTGCTGGATTCCTCTGGAACTGGAGTTAAAGACGGTTCTCAGCCGCCATGTGGGTGCTGGGGATCGAACCCGGGTCCTCTGCAAGAGCAGTCAGCACTCTTAACTGCTAGGCCATCTCTCCAGCCCCTCAAAATTATCTTTTATGACCCAAACAAAATTATGTCATTTTCAAAACTCCAAAGACACAAATGAGAAATTCAAGACAACTCTTTTATAAGCAGAGCCAGAAAGGGAGGTTCGATTGTGAGCTTCACTAACCAATACATCATGGCGCCACTTGTAGGCTGTGTGTGTGTGTCCCAGGAGCAAAACTCAAAAGCTATATAGATGGATGCATCAAAAACATTACAGAGGAAGCAAAATGAAATTCTAAAAAGATGTTCAAATAACTGACAGGAATCAGGAAAAAGAAACACAGAAACAATAAATCCACAGTCAAATTAGATCTAAACTTTATCTGTTCTTTTACATTCTTTTATTTTTATGTGTATGAGTGTATTACCTGCAAGTATGTATGTTCACCCATGTGTGTAGTGCACCCATGTCATGCAGTGCTCATGGAGGCCAGAAGGGGGCATTGGATCCCCTGGAGCTGGAGTTACAGACAGTTGTCAGCTGCCATGTGGGTGCTGGGAATGGAATCCAGATCCTCTGCAAGAACAGCCAGTGCTCTTAACTGCTGAGCCATCTCTCCAGCCCCAATATATCTGTTCTTGATTTACTACTTTTTTGTGTATCTATGTGAATATATATATATATATATAATATCCCCCCCATACATATTGTTTTAACTTGTGTGCCTGTGTGCTTGTGGAGGCCAGAGGTTGACACTGGGTATCTTTCTCAGTCTTTTCCTACATTGTTTTTTGAAACAGGGTCTCATTGAACCTGTAGCTCTCTGGTTGAGCTTGGCTTGTTGGCCAAGGATCTGCTTCCATCTGCTTCCAGGAACTGAGATTACAAGCACAGACCATTGGCTCCCAGCTTTTTACTTGGGTTCTGGAGATGGAAACTCAGGTTCTCATGCTTGTATGGCGAGCACTTTACCCACTGCGTCATCTCCTCACCTTTCAATTCTTACTTTAACCTAAAGGGCCAAACATACTGCAAGAGGCCACTTCAAATATAATGATATAGGCAAATAAAACAGGCCTAAAAAGTTATACCTTGCAAATATTGATCAGAGGGAAAG
Organism: Rhizomys pruinosus; assembly: GCA_009823505.1. Lineage (NCBI taxonomy): Eukaryota > Metazoa > Chordata > Mammalia > Rodentia > Spalacidae > Rhizomys > Rhizomys pruinosus. Next base: position 1,938,247 of record VZQC01013012.1, on the reverse strand, counting down.
AAAGGCAGCTGTATTGAACACTGGATAAGAGAGATGTCAGAACAACTTATAGTAGAGACATATTGGAATTTTAAAATATGGAAAAGTTTAGTTCATGAAATAGTCATAACAACCCTACATAACATGTCAAACAACAGAGGTGAAGTATAAGAAATACAAATAATTGAACTGAAAAGGAAAGAGATGAAGATAATAACTTCTATGAATAAATGATAGAAGATTGAAAATTGTCAAGAATATAAAAATATAGAGGGTCCCCTTAAAAAAAGAAAACAAAAAAATATAGAGGATCTCAGCAACACTATCAACCAAGCACATCTAATTGTCACTTCTAGAACATAGTCTTCTCAGCCTACTGCAGAATGTTTGTGTACGCTATCACCTGAACCAAAAAATAATTCAACAGATTTTAGTTAAATCACACAAAATATCTCCAACAATTCAACTAAACTCTAAGCCAATAACAAAAGGATGGAAGGACACTCTTCAAACACTAGCAATGATGTACTTATAAATAATTTTGGCTCAGTGAGGAACCATGAAGGGAAATAGAACAGTACATTAAATGCTGCATGTGAAAACAAAATATACTAAAATCTGTGGACTAGAGCTAAAGCATGGCTGAGATGGAGAGCTGTGGACCAGATTCACCTGTGAGAAGGAAACAATCACATCAGTAATAGAAGAGAACCAGCGAGCAGAGAGCTTAAAGTTAAACACTGGGATGTCAGGCACAGGGAGGGACCAGTGGCTCAGGAAACAGACCAACAACTGACAACTGGGATTTAATGAAACTAAAAGCATTCTCCATAGCAAGGGAAACAATGAGTGAAGAGAACCTAGTGGAAAAAAATTTCCTCTGGTTGTGTCTCTTCATGATTACAACTATAGTGTTAAGCAGATTTCTTCTTTTTACCGTGTATTTGGCTAGGCCAGTTTGGTGCTAAAGCCCATCCTTGCACGTGAGTGCTGGAGCACTGCCTCACAGAGCTTGGCAGTGTGTCTGCAGTGTGTGGGACAGTCACAGTACCTGCTGATCTTAGATGCAGGTGACAGACTCTGGCGTCTTTAATGGCAGGTGAAAAGGTGAAACATAGGGCTTTCCACCTGGGTGTACATGCCACGGGGTGGCAGAGTCCCGGTGTGTGAAAGCAGTCATCTCTGACTTAAGGAATCTCTATCAGCACATGTTCCCTTGGTTAAATGCCAACCTACAGAACACACTGTGGAATCGGAAGTTATCAACCTAAATGGAAAACAGCGGAGCAGCTCTACATGCCTGCATCTCAACCCACGGTGTTTCCTGTCAGCTCTGGCATGCATCTCCCAAATAATGAAGCGTGACTGAGATGTTGACTACAGGGACAAGAGCTTGGAGTAGTTTCATTCTTAATATTTCTAGGAACCTGTGAGTAATGGGGTGAGGGGACTACTGACCCTGTGTCAAGAAATGGAATCTTCTCTTTGGTCCCCCCTTGCCATGTTATCTGGGTCTTCAGCTCTGCAATCAAATGTGGACATTTTTAGTTGATTTAATTTTGTATTTTTGCTTCTAGATTTTCCTCGAAGCAAAGGTAATATAAATGTGATTGGTTTGTCTCAACTCTTTGGAGAAGGGTAGTCATTTGTTTTTAAGAACCTCAACATCAAAGATTGATGGATGGATCTGCCACTCCATTGCTTTAATCTGTGACAAGTTTGCTTTCTACCTCTTAACAGCTGTCCGGTAGACAATTTGAGGGGTTGGATTTTTATTAGAGGGATGATGCAGAGTCAGTTGAGTGAGAATGTCACCTAGTTTTGTGGCAGCACCAACACCATGCTGAGAACAAGAAACAAAGGAATGTACTCTGATATTTGTGTAAACTGTTCTTTGGATTGTTCTCCATATTACAATTTGTAAACCTCAACCTGCAAGCAATTCATTCTATCTCAGAAGACTCACTGATGTCACTGTCACAAAGACCATGGTGGGAAAATGTAGCAGGGATAGAGCACAGATTTGCTAGGTGGGCAGAGTTAGTGGCATCTCAACATGCCACTAACATACTATTATGTTTTAGAAATCTTCAAGAGCTTCTTATTGCTGTTTAGTGGAGTGTGTGCCTAGCAATTTTATTAATAATGAATCCTTAACTATATTTTAGGTTTTGATATAAATTGCAATGACTAAGCTGTCCTATTCAACTGCTCCTGCCTAGAGGGATGCATATGAAAGTGGGTACAGATGGCTCTGGTGTGAGCACAAAGGCTGCTGGGAAGTTGTGCCACCCAGAGTGTGACGTTAAGGAGAGCTACCTGCTGTTCATATAGTACTTGCTGTAGAATATTTCTAGACACTGAAAGAGTTACCCTAGAACATTCTGGAAGGGGCAGACATGGGGGAGGAAGATTAACTAATGATAAAGAGACCTTTGAATACTTAGTCTTTGCATGCTGAGGGATTATCAGATTCCATATCACACAGGAGGATCTTGCATTCTTCGCTGTGTCCTCTAGAAGGAAGGGCTCTCGTTTTCCTGATGTGCCACTTGATCCTTTCTCACCGCTGTGCTTTTCTGTCTCAACAGTTCAGACACATCCTTCCAGGTATTACAATTTTAAGTTTCTTTTTTAAAAATTTTATTTATTTTTGTATGTGTATGAATGTACTGTCTGCATGTAGGTTTGTGCACCCGTGTCGTGCAATACCTCGGAGGTTAGAAGAGGGCATTGGATTCCCCTGGAACTGGAGTTAGACGGTTCTCAGCCACCATGTAGGTGCTGGGGATCGAACCCGGGTACTCTGCAAGAGCAGTCGGTGCTCTTAACCACTAGGCCATCTCTCCAGTACTTTAAGTTTCTTTTAATAATAACAGTTTTAGTAATTCATATGTGTGTATATCTTTGTGAGTGCATGCACATGTGTGCTGCACACCTGTGCACACATGGAGGCCAGAAGAAGGCAGTGGGTCCCTTGGAGCTGGAATCACAGGTGTGATTGTGAGATGCATGGCTTGTTACCTGGGTGCTGAGACCTGAACTCGGGTCCTCATGATTGTGCAACAACTGTCTTTCCAGCCCCCACTTCTGTCATAAAATTAAGCAAGGAGCCTGGAGATTATATGAGAATTTGGCCAATCAGAATGTGATGTCTGAATTTATTTACCTATGATGGCCATGTTACTTTCTGACACCAGTCTAAGAGTAACAGGAGTGCTTAGTCATAGAGTGTAGGTTACTTATATTGTGAGGTGTGCTTACTTCAGATTTTTTTTTTTTTTTTTGGTGAGGATTGGATTAGATGAGGAAAGGCAAGTGTTTAACATGATCTGACACAGAGCCATCATTTAATATTTGGGATCTAATCTTTAAGCCATAGTGAATGCAGCATGTCTCAGAGACAGAAGGAATGAGTGACATGTGAGGATTCTCAACTCCAAATGGATTGAGAACCTCAAAATAAGACCTGAACAGGACTCCTGTGGTGCAGTCATTAAGTCCAACAATTCACAAATGGGGACTCAAGAATCTAAAAAGATTCTGTATTGCAAAGGACATCACCGTCTGAATGAAGATGTAACCTTCTAAATGGGAAAAATCTCTACTGGCTCTACCTCTGACAGAGGGTTAATATATAGAACACCCAAAGAAATAAAAATGAAACATCTAAGAAACAAACAACCTAATTAAAAATAGGGCCAGGAGGCGAGCAGGGAGTTCTCAAAAGATTAAACACAAACAGCTGAGAAATAGTTAAGAAAATGCTCAACGTCTTTAATCATTAGGGAAATGAAAATTAAAACCACTTTGAGATTCCATCTTTGTCTGAATGACTAAGATCCAGAAAACAAGGACCAGTGTGGGTAAGGATGCAGGGAGGTGCCCCTCCCCTGTGGGGGAGAGAGCGAGTGCTGCCATATGGAAATCAGTGTGCAGAGTCCCAAAAAACCCAGAAATCAGTCTACCACATCAGCTGTACCACTCTTGAGCACATGTCAGACAAGCTATATCCTACTACAGAGATACATGTTCATCCATACACATTGCTGCCCTTTTAACAATAGCTAGGAAATGGCAACAACCTGGATGTCCATCAACTGATGAATGGATAATGAAATATACACAAATGGAATATTATCCAGCTTTCAAAAAATGAAATTAAGAAATTCGCAAGTAAATAGATGGAACTGGAAACAATAATTCAGACCCAGAAAGACAAGCATCGTATGTTCTCTCTCACAGCTGAATGCTAGCTTTGAATTCCTAGATATGCATGTTTCAGTTGGAAAATATAGAGAGGTCAGGAAACAACAGCCAAGGAAGGGGTGGCTTCTTGGGAGAGGAGATAGAATGCTGCCATGTGAAGCATGAGAGAAGAATAGAGTAGGAAGGGTTAATTAGGGTGGGCGAAGGGAGAGCAGGGAGCACGGGAACACGAGGAGCGTGGGGAGGGACAGCTAACTTTAAAGGCTTCAGGAAAAGCCCAATAGAAAGCTATCACTATAAAATCTTCATAAAGTAGATACATTATAAAAGGAGTTACCTTATAACAGGGGACATTGACCCTTCTAATACATTTGACCCTGCTAACAAAGGAGAAGCCCAACGCCAGGAATGGCTCCATGTCTGAAGTCTTATAGCCCTTCAAACTATAGTGGTCACTTCCCCTGCTCTTGGTTACCTGACAGAACTTGGTGGTCACTTAGTGTTTGAACCAATGGGCATTAGAGGTGGAAGTTTTGAGGCCTGATATAGCAAGAAGAAGTTTTTAAGAGAACACCTCCAATGACACCATTAAAAAGCAAGACAGGCTCTAAGCCCTCAACCCTGCTATCGCCTGCCCTGCTCTGCACACGGGACAGATCAGATTTTGAGCCATATGCTATGATGATTTGAAATATAGGTCTCTGCCTAGGATTTCTCTACTGAGCTTCAGATATAGTCTGATATCCATTTACCTTTCTAATCTGAAAAGTAAAGATATTTGAAACCTACATATTAAGATTTAGGCTTGCTTCCCTCCTCCACTGGCTCCTGTAATATTACTCTTAGGATCTCAGGGTCTGGCACATCATTGCTAATGACTAAATTAGAAACCTGTGTGTCAATCTTGAATACTCGCCCATGCCTGTGCCTATGTCCAGTCTTTCACAAGATGCCTTTGACTACCTTTCAAGGCTCTGTTACATCAAAGCCTTTCTCTCCACTAACGTTTCCTTCTGCTCCCTCCTGGATAACAGAGAAGCCTTCAGCTGGCTTGTTGATTCTAGTTTCTCTGCTTTGCAGTGTGTCCTCTGGAAAACTGCCAGAGTGCTGTCTAGATGAACTTCAGATCATGCCATTTTTCTTTTGGAACACTTCAATTGTCCCCCTTTCCATTTTCTATAGGGTATAGCCCCACCATGATCTGGTTTCAGCTTATTTTTTTCCAGCTTATTGGATACTACGCCCCTGAACTCAGCTTCCTTTACTTCTTCCCCCAAATGGTGTTCTTTCCAGGAACTATCACAACCTGGAACCCATCACGGGACTCATCACATGCATTGCACTGAGCACTGGGTGGTGCACAAAGGTGTGCATCCTGCCTTCAAGGTTATATCTCCAGGTATTCTGAGTAAAAATCTTAGATGTTACATATATGTTTCAAACTCAACACAGGCAAGGGAAAGATTAGCAAGTGTGAAAACAATATGAACATAATGAGTATGTCAGTTATGAAGTGCAGCTAGGACAGGATGGGCCCTCTGGGCTTCAGCACCACTGCTGGACCTAAAGATTAGAATGGCAAAAGCAGATTCTGCCTCCTCCCTGACCTCATCCAGAGCCTTCCCCAGAGGTGTGCATATTCCAAATAAGATGTTTCTCCTGTCCTGACAAAAATGATTCTTTCTTATGTCTTAGGCCTGAGATTTAGAAATCTGATATGCACTGTCTCCTGAAAACTTTTCTTTTTGAGTTATGCTTCTAAGGCTTATTTATGCACATTATCATAATCAAATTTACTCATTTTTTATTTCTGTGAATATTCCTTTGTGCAAATGGCAGAATCTATGTGGTTTCTTGCTGACAGAGAGCTGAGTCTTCTCAGTTCTCTGATAAATGTTGCATGACTTTGGATGACAATAGCTAGTGATTCTATAGGCCTGCAGCACAGCAGGTCTGGGCATGTTCAGCTGCACAAGGTTATTCGATGACACTGGTTGTGCTTTGCATTTCTATAAGGTTTATGTCACAGAGAGTTTGTGACACAAGCATCTCGCATGGACTGGAGCTCCACTTTGGCCAGTCCTATGTCCTGAGTGGTAAAAAGGCTCAGTTTTCCTTTAATTTTTTTAACTGATTTACTTTCTTGGTGCCCCCCTTGTATTTTACCAATTTAAAAATTAGGTTATGTGTCTTTGTTCTTGATTCATAAGAGTTTAAGAATATAAGGAGGAACACAAATTTCCACCTCTCTTGCAATGCAAGCCCCTTATCCCAGGTTATGGTTTTCTTTTTTCTTCACCGTGTTGACCTGCTGTGTAGTCAGGTTATCTACTGACCCACTCACTGGACTCCTTAGATTAGAAGCTTCTTGGAGTTTTTATTAATTTTTGTTTCTCCAGCCCTAAGCAAATCAGTGAGTGTTTATTGGACGAACTATTACAACTTTAAAATTTTAAATTATATTTATTTATTTGTGTGTGTACATGTGTATATGTGTGTGGGCATAGCACATTCCACAAAGCAAGTGTGGAGGTCACTTCTCCTGCTCTGTGGGTTCTCGGGATCAAACTCAGGTCACCAGGCTTTGCAGCAAGTGTCTTTACCCCCTGAGCCATCTCACCACCCCCACTACCAGTTTAGAAGTGGTAAGCCAACCTTTTCTTTTCCTTCTTTTTTCTTTTCTTTTCTTTTCTTTTCTTTTCTTTTCTTTTCTTTTCTTTTCTTTTCTTTTCTTTTCTTTTCTTTTCTTTTCTTTTCTTTTCTTTTCTTTTCTTTTCTTTTCCCTATAGCCCCAGCTGGCCTGGAACTCAACTCACTCTGTAGACCAGGGTGGCCTTGAACTCACAGAGATCTGCCTGCCTCTTCCTCCTGAGTGCTAGGATTAAAGGCATGCGCCACCACACCCAGCTTAAAGACGGTTCTTAGCCTCCATGTGGGTGCTGGGAATCGAACCTGGTCCTCCGCAAGAGCAGTCGGCGCTCTTAACCACTGAACCATCTCTCCAGCCCCCAAACCAACCTTTTCATCATCAAATATGATGTTACAGAAATTAGACATGTGCACTGTTGAAGCTGGGAGAGATGTTAGTAAGTGCGACACACCCATATTCACAGTTTTGGGCATCTTGGGACACTCAAGAGAGGGAAATATGCAGAGGTGTGGGCTGTTTACATAAAGTCAGTACAGGCAGGGCCCAGATGCGCTATTTTCATGCACTTACAGTTAACCAAAAGCCCTAGAGTGGCAAGGTATTTAGCCTGAAGTTACCATGAAGTTAGAAATGATGTTAAGACACAAGGCATGGATTACATATTACAATGATGTGCGAAGTTCATGGTTTGTGTCATCAACTGACATTGTTTACCTTTTTGGTAATGGTGTCCGGAGGTACATCCCGCCTCCCAAGTGGGTAAGGGTTCCACTGGCCACTAGGAGAGACATCTTCTTGTCCATTGTCTAAAATGTTGCTTTGCTGGGACGGGGTCTATTGCAAAAATGGTATGGCATTCTTTAGTGATGTGATAGAAGTTTACCATAGTTTTCTGAAAAGAGTCCCTAATAATTATGGCAAAATTAGTTTTGTTTGGTTATAGAAAAACATATAGCCTAACTGGAAATATTATTATATATAACTTACTGAGTAAGATCTCTAAATTGAGAGCTTTTTGGAAAGTAGTGAGAAATACAATAAAAATAACCAGCTCAGAGTTATTTACAGAATTTTAAAGAAATTTTGGATTTTTTAACAGTACCTAAACAAAGATAGAATAAATTAATCAATGCTTTCAAACCACAACATTTTAAGCTTGCTTAATTTGTCTCCTAATATTATCTTACCATTTAGAATATAAATTGAAATAATATACTCCATACACCAGAATATCCAATAACCTAAAATGTGAGACTGACATGCATCTTCCCCCAACCCACAACAATCAGGATTCTGCATGAGGTCTGCTTCTGTGTCACCATCAACAGATAGCTTTGAGGGCAACAACAGAAAATGTGCTATTAGAATCTCAGTGCAGGTAAGCCATGTCTATTTGGGTTACTAAATTCATTTATTTATATAGATCACTTATATCATAAATTGAAACCTTCATGAGCTTTTATTTTGGTTGATTTCCTGCTTACAGTTTTTAACAAATAAGAACATCTGTGTTTTTATTACTATTGATATTAGATATTTTGGGAGGATCCAAAATATTCTATACTCTATATTCTAACTATAGTAATATTAAGCAGTCACATTATCAGAAAGGCGGTATCCACTGGAGAGATGCATGTGGCGGTATACTGTTTGTTTGTGTGTGTGTGTGTATGTGTGTGTGTGTGTGTGTGTGTGTGTGTGTGTGTGTGTGGTTTTTCCAAATGCCCTTTCCTCCTAGACCTCCAGCAAGTTCTCTTTGCTTTTGCTTTCTTGGGGAATTCATCTGCAAGTGAGACACTATCCTGTACCATTCTCTACATGAATTCTGAAGAATCCCTAGTGGAGAGCCTGGTTAGGAAAGGCTGTGCATCATGGTACTCTGAGGCTGGGAGGGCTGGGCCACAGGTAACTGCTTGCCAGATCCCTTTTGGTTGCACTAAGTAGTCCCCCTTTAGTCTTTAAAAAACAATCCCCTAACCACCCTGTCTGTATTCTGACTACATGTTTGTTTTTTAAATATTTGTTTGGAAATATTTTATGATAGATTTTAGGATGAGACTCTACCACCATGAGTCTAATAGGTATAACACAAAGAAGGGAACAGCTCCATTTACATCTTTTGTTCTGACTCTGCAAATTCTCTTTTTCATAAGCCCATCAGAAACAAAAAAAGAGAAAAAATGTTCTTGAATGTAAGGTCTTGGGTTAGTTAAGAGTGAGTCCATTGAAAAATCCAATGTAGAAAGCACATAAAGAGTGTGTGATTTGAAAGCAGCTGATGTTTGTCTGTGATCATGTGGGCATTCTAGTATTCCCTTCCTAGACTAATTTTTACATAGGCCTATACACAACTTTCCTAGATATTAAAACATCACAAGCCAAAACACCAAAATTAAGCTGCTAAAACCTATTCATGCACTTACGCCCTAATGGGTAGTGTTTTCAGGACTTTAGCACCTGCATCTCTTCTGGCTTGGGTCATCTGCTCTAAATGGATACACATCTGACATCCTGTCATGTTTTTGAAAAGTGTGCAGAATTTAAACTGGTTTCCTTATCCCTAACATATCATCCTAGAACATATTCACGTTCTTACCTGCCCACCCATGAACCCTGTTTGAGAACTATTTAAAATCGCAAAATTCTTTTTTGGCACAAAAACGAGGCAGCTTACTTCTAACAAAAGCTTCATATCATAACCCAGGCTTCTCACTTGTTTATAAATTACTTTTTCTCTTTTTCAAATCTAGAATTACCAGTCACACCAACTCTTTCATATTACAGGGGACAGAAGGAACAGAAGCCCACAGGGTAGATTAAAGAGATACTTTTCTATTAGATAGCAAAATTAATGGAACTTCCTCAAAAACCATTTCCTTTATTAATTCAAGAATGAGCTGCCATTGATTTTCCTAAGTGAGGTACCATAAACAGCTCTAAAACCTGCAGAAATAGAAAGACCATGGAAACAACTCATTGATGTTGGGTGGCAGTGGTGGTGATGACTGAAAGAATTATATAGAACGTGTACGTCCTTTCACACGGCAGTATATAGCACATGCTATCGGCAGATTTGTTGCTTAGCTGTCGAAGTTCTCTAGAAGATACAAAGTAACCACCGAGGACACAAGAGAAGGTGAGGCTATCTTTGTTAAGAGGAGTATTCCAGAGAAAATAACTGAACTAAAGTTCCAAGTCGCATTCTTAATACAGCCTTCAGTGCCAAGTGGAAGAGTCTGACTTTCCTCGTCACACATAATTGACCGAGGAGAAAATCCATGGCAGGTCATCCCTGTGTACATGGCCTTATCTGCTGGTCATTATTACTAGAGTAACAGAGAAAATAGCCAATGTGATTTGGTAAAAGTCAAAGGTTTACTGAATAAAAACTAGCTTTCAAGTCTGCTGTGTATACCGGTATTTAGAATTTTGAGAACCATGAATCATCCATCACAAGTGTTCTGTGAAAGAAGCAATTTCCGATTTCTCTGAGACTTCAGCGTATACAGATGTGTCTGTGCACATCGGTGCATGTATGTATATATGTGAATGTGTGTTCATGTGGATGCACATGCGTGGAAACAGATCCAAGAGTATATCAGCCTAGCGGAACGAGCAGTTGTGTTCTCGTCTGCTAATGAGTGTGCTTGCTTGTGAAATTATGCTTGCTGTCCTTTTGCTGGAGAAAATATATGAGTGATAATAGAATTTGACACTTTTCAAAGGTCTTGGAACACAGCTTTGACAAACGCAAGGGTCTATTTTGTTAGGTAATTGGTACGTAGTCAGCAAAGGGCATTACCATAGATTTAGCAAATTGTAAAGGATAACTTGCCCCAACCAGGCATGGTGGTGCACACCTATAAGAGCACTCAGGAGGGACGGAGAAGCTGGAGGATCACAGGTTTGGGGCCAGTCTGGGTTACATAATGAGACCCCTGCATAGAACAAAAAACAAAACAGAGCAAACGTACAAACCAATAAACAAAACTAACAACAAAAACAAAAGCAGAAAATACTACAGAAACAATCTGCCTGGAATATTTTAAGTGGAATTATTGTTATATTATTAATCTATGATGGATGTTGAGAAAGATATTTATTACCAAAGCAAATATATGCTGAGCAAGAATCTAAATGATTATCATTTCAGTGGTTCCATCTGAAGGTGGGAGTGTAATGATTTTTAAATGAACATTTCATCAGAACCGAGACAAGGCATCACCCATATTGATGCTAATACTATTTGGTTATTTTAGCCACTGTCTGTGAGGATTTGTGTGCATTTTCAGGCTGAAGTCTTTTTCATAATTAGAAGCATGAGCAGATCTTTCTTGAGGAATATAAATACATCAGAATCGATAGAAATTACAGGCACAATAATAAATACATCAGAATCGATAGAAATTACAGGCACAAGTTGCCTGCAGTGCAGCATAGATCTTGCTTTGCTTTCAGTAGGAAAAAAAAGCCACATTGCATAAGTGACTCACAGCTATAGGTGAATAAATGCATAGCAAATGCTGAGGCTTTCCAATCCAGATTGTCTACACTGATCCAGTGAAAAGGACATTAGAGACTTAAACACACTTCCAGGGATAGACATCACTACCTAAATTTCTTTAACTCAGGAATTGCTGAGACAAGAATCAATGACTATATTAAATGAATTTAAATGATAATGAGCCCACTTTTAGGTAAGTTCAAGAAAACAATTATTTTCTATACATGAATATATCCATATCTGTGACTTGACTCTCCCTTTCTCTGAAATTATAATTTGTATTAGTGCCTGATTATATCAGCCAACAAGCAGTATATTCTACATATAAAATTATGGCAATAGATACTGAAAGAAGAGAACTATACCATTTTCTGCTGTGTGGAAGCCACACACTTCTGTTGGCAGCCACATACCCTGTAGTTGGTGTTGGGAAAGGCCAGTGCTTCCTCTTTGATGTGCAGCTATCTGCACAGTGAGCCTGTGAGGCCGAGGTCTGTATTCATTCATAGTGGCAAGTATATTTGTGACACTGAATGATCAAGAAGTACAAGAGGGTCTGACAAAGCATGTGGTGATGACTGGTCTCAGATACTGCATCCATGGTGCCCACATGATGCCTGGCTTCTGTTGTTGGGTCAGTGAAGGTGCCCTCCTCGTGGGCCCCTTTTTCCCATCCCTTAACACTGACTGCTCTGGATTGCTTGGAAGATTATATGAGAAAATAATGGTGTATGAATATGGACTATCATGAGTGATGTTAGTGAAAACATCAGGTTTCACTAAATTTTGAGGAAGCATCACTCTAAGCCCATAGGTTGGGAACCAGAGACTCAGATGTAAATCCATCTGCTACCATGCTGGGTCCTGGGGACATGGTTCTCAAGTAGCAAAAGCACAGGTGAGATGTCTGTGGATCATGGGCTTGCTGTGCTTGTCTGTGGAGATAATCATGCCTTTGAGGGTTTTTGCGAGTTGCAAGGACAAAAAAATACCTAAACTACCATGTGGTGCCAGTGGATTCTGTGTGTCCTAGCCTTTGTTTTCCTCCTCGTGGAACTATTTATTCATTCTATCATTAATTAAAGTGACAAATGGTGGTTTATACTGACATTTTTTTTTTACAATGTTGTGTTTCTCTCTGGTAACATAAAATTTCAAGACAATAGCTAAGCTCAGCTACAATAAAACATCCGATGAAGCACATGAACCATTAATAACATCATAGAAAGTTGCCTTGAATGCTTTTTGGAAAGGCAGTAAATAAATGACAATGAATGAATGAATTGAAAAAGAAGTAGAAAATATCAATAATTTGATGGTTTAATGGCTGACTTATATGTCCAACATTCATAAATAACTATTAAATTTTCTGGGGGTTTAGCATAGACTCCAATAAATAAAAATAATAAACTTTTCTTTAGACTAATTGTGTTTGTTGGCACTTTCAAAAGTATCTTAAAGGATTTCAAGAAATTACCATAGAAAGTGTAATTTGCTGCTTATAGAATAGAAAGCCTATAGTTAACTTTAAAAAATTTTTTTTATTTTTCTCTATGTGTATGAATGTACTGTTTGCATGCAGGTCTGTGCACCCGTGTCGTGCAATGCTGCGGAGGTCAGAAGAGGGTGTCAGATTCCCCTGGAACTGGAGTTAGAGATGGTTCTCAGCAGCCATGTGGGTGCTGGGGATCGAACCCCGGTCCTCTGCAAGAGCAGTCGGCGCTCTTAACTGCTAGGCTATCTCTCCAGCCCCTAGTTAACTTTTAATCCATGAAAACTGTATACTTGTCCTGGCATGCAATAAACAATAAGTTAGAAATATTCAAATAGCACAGTGAGTCTCCCTCTCCATGGACAGGAATATTGACTGAGCAAACTCTTTATCAAGTGTAGAATCATCTTCACTCACAACAGCCGTACCCTGTAACAATCTTATTATGAATTTGCATAAGGGTGGCATCAGTGCATTGGAGGAGATAAAGTGCTTCATCTTCCTGGAGCAAGAGGAAGATTTGGGAAACTGAGGACCCCATAGGGTGTGACTTCAGCTTGTGTGTCCCCCGGGAAGGGTGGCACTCCCTCAAATGCACTATTGTGCATTTTATTCATGAACTTATGTTCCTTAGAAAATGTCATTCTTGGCCGGGCGTGGTGGCGCACGCCTTTAATCCTAGCACTCGGGAGGGAGAGGCAGGCAGATCTTTGTGTGTTCAAGGCCAACCTGGTCTACAGAGGGAGTTCCAGGACAGTTGGGGCTAAAGGGAGACCCTGTCTAGAAAAGACCAAAAAAAAAAAAAAAAAAAGAAGAAAAATGTCATTCTTTCTAGATGCATGGGAGTAATCTGCTGCACAGAAAATGAAAGTTGCTTATCTCCTCTGCAGGCAAGAAGGGTTCAGGGTCTCCATGCCTCTGTCACAGATTGCTTGGCAGTGGCTCCAAGAGCCGTGACAGATAGTCTGAACCTGCACTTTAAAAGGTTGACCCTGGTTCCACCCATTGTCTTGGAAATGGTTGAAACTGAAATTTAAAATGTTAGGTGAAATAAGCCAGACTCAGAAAGACAAACATTGCATGTGTTATCTCATATATGGATCCTAGATCTTAATTTTGATATATGTGCATATGTTTTTGTGTATGTGTGGGGTGAATATTAGGAAGTTAGACAGGGAAACATGAGAGAGGAAGAAGCAATAAAGGCGGTGGAGGAAATGGGAAGAGAGGATAGAATAATGATTGTGATATAAAGCAGAAGAGGCTGATGGGGCCATGGGAAGGAGAGGGAGACCTGAGAGAGGAGGGTGGAGTGCAGATTGGAATATGCATGAAAGTGTGTAACAAGGCTCATTCCCTTGTACACTAATTTAAAAGATTAATGAAAATAGGCTAATGCTCTTGGCAGAAAACCCAAATAAATATTCAAACTCAAACTCTGCAGAGGGGATAAATCTGGGCAGCAAGGACAGAGATTTAGGCTAGAATCCATGGGAGGGGGCCTGGAGCTGCCATGGTGGCAGAGCCGGCTGCACCATGAATGTTTAAATTTCTTCACATTTATTACATGCCAGGCTGAGTATTGCCTTTTTCATAGACCCTAAATGATTAATGCCGAAATGGACGTGGGTAAGCCTGTCCGCGGCATCACTAATCATGCTCTATTACGGCTACTCCTTGCCGGCTCCGTCAGTACTCTGACGAATTTTTTTTGGCAAGCAGCTCACATCCTACTGCTTCTTCTCCTCATCCTTGCGCTCCCTCCTCCTTCGCATACTTGCTTCATCCTACTCTTGTTCCTCCAAACTATCCTCCTTTTTAAGCCTCCGCCCTCTCCTCCGCCTCCTCCTCCTTTCGCCTTTCCCTTCCCTCCTCCTTCTTCCCATTCTCTTTCTTCCTCCCCTCCTCTCCTCCACCTGCCTCCTCCTCCCCTTCTCCTACTCCTCCGCTCCTCTCCTCCTCCTCTACCCCTGCCTCTGCTCGCCTCCTCCTTCTGCTCTTCCTCCTCCTTTTTTTTTTTTTCTCCTCTCTCCTGCTCTCCTCCTCCTCCTCCTACTGCTCTCCTGCTCCTTCTCCGCTCCCGCTCCTCTCTCCTCCTCTCTCCCCCTGCCTCTCTCCTCCTCCTCCTGCTCCTCCTCCTCCTCCTCCTCCCCTGCTCCTCCTCCTTCTGCTCTTCCTCCTGCTGCTCCTTCTCCTGCTCCTCCTCCTCCTCCTGCTCCTCCTCCTGCTCCTCCTCCTCCTGCTCCTCCTCCTTCTCCTCCTTCTCATCCTCCTCCTGTTCCTCCAACTCTCCTTCCTTTTCCTTCTCCTCCTCCTCCTTCTGCTCCTTCTCCTCCTCCTCCTTCTGCTCCTCCTCCTCCTCCTGCTGCTCCTCCTCTTCCTCCTCCTATTCCTCCAACTCTCCCTCCTTTTCCTTCTCCTCCTCTTCTTCATTCTTTTTCCTCCTTCTCCTCCTTTTCCTACCTCTCTTCCTTTTCTCCCCTTTCTCCCCCTCCTCTTTCTTCCTTTCCTCCTCCTTGTTTGTATAGGAGATAAAGTATTGACGGTAATTTATTTTGAACTCTTTCAGTACTTTAATTGTTAGTTTGCAATTTAACATGGTTTCTAAAGAGACTTCCTGCAAGTCATCTCTGTGCCCGAGAGGATGGTTCAGAGGTCCCCAAGCACATGGCTACATTATTTGTGTTGCAGAACATGTTGTAGCTATGGCAATAGATAATGAATTTCTTCTGCACGGCACACCAACCTCATTATGAAGTTATTCAGCAGCACTGCAGCTGTCCCTAATTTGTACCTGGGAATAATTTAGACATTAGAAACCCCATTTCTAGCAGCCTATCATTTTTCAGAT
Organism: Rhizomys pruinosus; assembly: GCA_009823505.1. Taxonomy (NCBI): domain Eukaryota; kingdom Metazoa; phylum Chordata; class Mammalia; order Rodentia; family Spalacidae; genus Rhizomys; species Rhizomys pruinosus. Next base: position 1,922,562 of record VZQC01013012.1, on the reverse strand, counting down.
GCCATATGTATCTGGATCAGTGTGTGGGTCAGAGAGTAAAGCTGGCCCCCAAACAGGCAAAATCTGCCTGTTTCCTTTTGATAGTTCCAGATGGTTCCAGTGATCATTTTCTTCATATCAAGACCTCCTTAATCTACTCTTATTTTAGTTTCAAAGTCTGGTTTGCAAGCCCTTCATGTAGATAAGTTTTAAGAAATTTGGTTTTGTAGGAAATAAGATGAGGGACTTTGAACATGGAAGAGGACAGAAAGAACAAGTGGTCTTAAAGCAGGGCTCAAGTAAATGGCTGTGCTGATGTCATGCGGAGCCCCCTAGTGGTAGTTTGAGGATGATGACTGTGCACACTTCTCAAGTCTAAGTTGAAGGACAGAAAGCTGGCGCCAAGCCTTTACTCCTAGCACTCTGGAGGCAGAGGCAGGCGGATCTCTGTGAGTTCAAGGTCAGCCTGGTCTACAGAGCGAGCTCCAGGCCAGCTGGGACTAAAGGGAGACCCTGTCTCAAAAATACCAAAAAAAAAAAAAAAAAGAAAAAGCTGGCACCGTAAACTTAGCCACGACGGGATCTATTGCTGGCGTCAGCGTATGTGATCTGTCCCCACCAGAAAGAAAGTTATCAGCACACCCTGGGAGACTGAAAACAAGTCAAAGAATATTTAAAAGTTATCTTGGGCTAAGGTATTTAGTTTATGTTTTTAGAGATGAAAAAGTTGTAGAATAAAGTCTCTAACTTTGTCATGCTGCCTACCTAGAGCTTGGGAATGCGCCCAGACACTAATTTGACAATGAAACATGAATCTGAGATGTCATGATTTCATCATGCTGGCCTAGGAACTTGTTCCACAAGCTCATTAATTTTCTTTAGAAAGAAGCAATGTTTGGAGGCTCCTGTCATTCTGTTTTCAGAAATTTTTACGGCTTTTCCCCACAAAACTTACTATGCTAATGACTATATTAACATATAGTCATAAGACTGTATGAAAATGACTCATTAGTCTCTGCTAGATGTAACAGAGAGAAAGCATTAAGCAGTTTCAACAGGTGAGATGGGCATTGCCATGCTGAATAAATAAACTAAGAAGAAATGTTTCTTTGAGAATGGAAGTGTTTCTTTTTGTTATTATACAGTATTAATTCCTTTCTAAAATGCATACTTTTTTGTTTAAATGTATATGAACTTGTCCTGTTTCCAAGGAAGAGTAATAATTGTTAGCTAAACTCTAAGCTTACTTCTCATGTCTTCATTTTGTGATCCATTTCCCATTTCCCGTAAAGAGCGTGGACTGAAAAGCACTTACACTGGCAACCATTTAATTACTATTCTAATTTAGAATATTAAGACTTTTTCAAAAGAACCAATTGAATTCAATAAATAATTTCTGGCCCTGTTGTCAGAATCGATGGCAGGGCTACTCTTTAGAAAAGTAAACAATAGGTATGTAAAAACAAAAGAAAGAAAACCAAAAAAGAAAAATTAAGAAGAAAAATGACCTTGAAGCAGAAGCAGTCCCACCCCACCCCCACCCCCAAATGCTATGAACCTGCTCAATCCAAAAAGCAGGAATCTGGTAATCAGTCCAGCTACAAATAAACACTGAGCAGCTAAGAATTCAGGCTCTACATTATCCATCTCAGGTGCTTTTGGACCTCGGAGGGTCTGCAACAAGAGGGCTCAATGTACAGCCTAAACACATAGGTGAACAAACAACATTAAGTGGCTTTGGTATGCTGACACATGTAGGGCAGTCCATACTTACTTTCTGAAGAGGTAGTTCTTGAAGGTCAAATTTAGACTTAGTCTGCAAGTTTAAAGTCATGCTTCTGCCTGCATGCATTGCTGAAATACCTCCATAGGGCAGCATGCCAAGGTTAACTGTGTTGTGTTTGTAAGCAGCGTTCTGAGTAGAGGAGATAACCATGTGACAGGATGTAAACACGTGCTCCACAAACGGATCATTACATGAACAATCTAAATTCATAACATTGAACTGTAAGCGGGCAAACAGTAACTCTCAGTATAAACATGCACTTGATCAGACAAAAGCATACAGTCACAGTGTTAGTTATGCACATAGTGAATACCATCCAGAACTACAGAAAAGACAAAAAGCAAAGGTATGTTTTGCTTTAGACCTGCTCTAACTCAGAGGCAAAAGATCTGTCTCTTACATACTGACAATTGTGGCTTTAGACAAGTATTGCCCCTCTGTGGTAGTCTATTAATTTTGAAAATTTAAACCATGAGATTCTACTCAGATTTTATTATCTGCTACAGTCTCATAGTCTCACATCGTGAGATCATCACATATAAAAGCCAACAATTAACTTCTAATTCTGCCTAAGCTAATGGGTGCCAATGTTAAGGTCAAAATGACTCTTCTTTATTGCTGAGTCTATAGGAATAATTATAGCAACTCAGCAAAACAGCTGGCTCCCAAAGATCATTCATCTTGATCACTGGTTTGATTAACTTTACGAATTAATCCAGTTGTACCAATCGAATAAATTGCACATGTATCTGAATATTCTAAGTTCTGAAAACATTTAGATGTTAAACCAGAGAAGTTCATGGAAAAAATAGTTTTAATTTGATAATGGCTAATGCTACTTATTTAGTATGAATGATATCTGTAGAGTGCTCTGGTGATATTCATATTGTGGCTACTTTTATTCTACAGGGCTTCACTGAAAAATTATTGTTAGATGGCCTGTCACCAAACCTTCAATCTATAGTGGAAACACCATTGTCAGCTCTTGCTTCTTTCAGTAGTTTCTTATTAACACAGTGGATTTTTTTTCTTAACTGAGAATCCGTGAAGGTTACTGGTGGGACACTGATTGATTCTGAGCACTGTTTGTAAAGCAGTGAATTTAGCACAGCATTTCATGAGCTGTGCACAGACCCCACACTTCTGTTGTGCTTGTCTGTCAGTTGCATCTGTTATATACTCAGGACCACTTCACTGTCACCATGCCAGAAGTAAGAAAAGACTCTAAGCCTTTCAGTTTGGCTCTTGCATGGTTCCTTGGAATGTCTATAGAAGACCAATAATCTCAGACATGGGTTTGTGTTTTAAAGTCTCGGTCACAGTGGGGCTCTGTCACGGAAGCACTTGTGGTTACAACAGGGCAGAAGGCAGCATCCTTTCCCAAGTGCAGTACTTGGAGCTGCCTCTCCAAGGTCAACACGGAGATGTTTTGCCAGCTGTATGCTAGACCATTAAGCCTCTTCCATGACCAGACCTATATGCAGTTGTTTTTATGTAAAATCATGGAGATCTTATAGTTTCTGGCACTGCCCTTTGGTTTTCAGGGTTGAAATAGCTCAACTAAGTTTCAGTGAGAAAGAGGTACCCCACATCTTTATGCTGTTTGACCACAGGTAGAATGGTAATAGCACTGCTCTGTCAAAACTAGTTTGACATCATGTGCTCTGGTACCCTGAACTCATGTGGGTGAGTAGCTGGGAGATTCTGAGGGAGATGTGCCCTGAATTATTGCTCAGTATCTGAACTGAGCCGGGAAAGGAATGTTACTTAGAGTGAACTTAAAAGAAAATGGAAAGTGACTCAATTTCTTGGAGTTAAATGAGAAACTATTGAATATATGTTGAAATTGCTCTGAAAGGTTAATGGTAGAACTAAGGAATTATAAGCAAACAGAGCTCAACTGAAGGGGTGGGTATTATTACAGGAATGAAACATACACGGGAACTCACGTTAGGCCCTGGGGCCAGGCATGCCTTTCCTACTTGCTTATCCAAACCCCTCCCTCTACTTTCTCCAGCTACAAGAGTCACCTTTTCAGTAGCTTGGTAACTTTATTGGTTACCTTTAGTAACAGGAGGGAACCTATTTATCTGGGACACCAGTCAATAAATGGCACCAGATACTGCACATCCTGTTACCGCATCTTCACACTGTTTCTGGCCCACTCTTGTCTCCTCAAATCACTAATGATTGTCCACATGCTGCAGACACTTTCATAGAACCTTTCTCGACTGGTTTGCCTTGCCCTATTACGTATGGTTGTGTCTACACAAGGCCAGAGTTTCCAAACTGTATTGTATTATTTAGTCCCAAATGTTTTTGCCCTCCAAGTTATTTGCCTACATGGAAGGCATGACTTGAGGTAAGGCATGCCCACCAACCAACCAGGTGTCTCCCACTATAGCCAGTCAATGAGGCTTTGATGAGTCTCCCTTCAGTGGGAATGAAGTGCACCTATTTGAAACAGACATTCTGATGAAATATTGTGTAATGCAGAACCAATGTCCACACTGAGAAACTAGCATCCACATCCACACTTATGAGTTAACTCTTTTCCTAGAAAAACTGCTTGTCATGTAGACACGGCCTACAAATCATTATTCTGGAGGGATAAACCTGAAAACACAAATTCAATATTAAATCAATACATAATAAATATAGTGACTTGTTCTTTCAGCAGGACACCAAATAAAATAGTCAAACTATTGAGTGAAACATCTGGATAGCTTATAACCCAGATCACGAAACATAGAGTGAGAAGCAAAGGCCTATCTTTGCAGCCCCCTGCACCCAGCCACAAGGCTCAGCTGGGTGAAAGAAAATGGAATGGCCGGGTTCTCTTAGAGAGAGCCAAACAGGCAATGAAAAGTTATTCCATGCTTTGTACACTCTTTTCTTTTTTAAAATTCTCTAATTATTGCCCATTCCACATGGTATTATATCTCATCTAAAAAACTGAATTAGGATTAATCTCCTGCTTTTGCTATAACATGCACACTAATTCACACACTCATTTGTACATGTGCAGTCTTTGTCAAGACATCACCTGTGTTTGTTGTTTGTAGCCTGACTTGAAATTTGACATTTCCTTCTACATAAAAGCCAATATTCTAAAGAACAAGATTTTTTAAACAATCAAATCAGATAGTGTGTAGGAAGGAATTTAATCTGTTTATTTTTCTATTTCTTGCTGGGAAGGTTATTGCTCATTAAAAGTAGTAACTTCAGTAGTCATAGAAGTGTGACTATGTGTAACTTTTATAAACTAATTAAGGCAGAGTTTAATGTAAGAGAGTCTGTGGAAAAGGGTGAAATACTCACGTTTTATGTTCTCAATAAATATACTCTTTAGGTCACTAGAGAACAGTTTTGGGTCCTAGGAGTGGCTTGCTGCCTTCCCTTCATGGCAAGAAAGTCAATGAAACACCACCCCAGGTAAATGAGTCAAATGCTTACTAATAGCATTTGGGCTGGTTTTGATAAACAATTCACCTGCCATTGTGCCCTCTGGGAAAGCACTAAGCAATATCCACCGCAAAGTATGCCTCCCATCTCCCCCACAACTTAAAAGATAAGTATAACGCTGACAGCTACCCTTCACAGAGCTCAAGCGCCTACACGTGCTCAGAGATGCCAGGAAAGGGGGACCCAGGGCTGGAGGGGAATTGTTACAGAGAAACGCCAGACATACCCTGTCTAACCTTCTAGCTTCTATATGTCTAAGCAGCTGCTGTCTCCAGTCTGCCGGCATTTTACCACAGCTCTCCTCTCCCTTCACAGGGGTGGGCCTTGTCTTTATATCACTGTTATCTGATGGCTTGTCACCATAGTTACCCAAGTTATAGTCAGATGGTATTTTTTCCAAGAGGGCTGCCATAGTAGGCCTAGCTGAAACTGGCCTGGTTTGGGAGGCCCCATAACTCTCTGTGCTGTAGCTCCTGGCAGACAGTGGCCTCCTCTGGGTAAGGCTTTTAGCAGGAAAGCTTCCCGCCTGCGCCCTCACTTCTTGATAGGAAGGGTGTTCATCTTCGCACCTGCCATTCCTCTTCAGGAACTGGGGATCAGTCACTGAAATGCCGCTCTGGCTTTCCAGCCCTCCCCTATAGGCCACTCGGCCATACCTGTCACCAGGGGGCAGCTCGTGGGGCTCACTGACCCTTCTGAACATGGCCATCTCAGTGGAGCTGGCTAGGGAGTCAGCCCTCCTTAGGAAGCCTGCCCTGGGCCCCTGGCTGGCAAACTGCGTGTTCACCAAGGCATCCTCGTTCACAGACGGCTGGGAGAAGGAGAACATCTGCTCCATGGGTGGGTATCCTCTATAGCCTCTGGGGCTGACCAGGTCCTTGGCGATGTTTTTGCTGGACTGTTGCACGTACTCAGAATTGTGTGCAAAAGGGGGTGGAATCCTCTTGTCTGCTTTAACCTCCACTGCTCCTTGGGGATTGAAGCTTTGGTCAAACTGGTAGACCTTCTTTGTCATGGATGCTTTCTGCTGGGGTGGCCCTTTACTACTGCCATACATGAGCATCTCGTCATCCAGCATGGGTACCGACTGGCTCCGAGACATGCTGGACATGCCATGCTCTGGCCCCAGTAACTTGTCTGGCCTTTCGTGGCTCCCTAAGTGATCACTCCCAGAGGCATAGTTTTCAAGTGGAATGTTATAAACCTTGTAGGTACCGATGTCAATCTCATCGATACTCTGAGACTTTTTGAATTTATTGGACTTTATATCTTTCATGAGTGGGGAAAGCCTCTCTGTGCTTTTGCTTATTGCAATAACACCTTTAGACGAGTCTGGGCGGCAGTGGATTTGAGAAAAGACATTACTGAGACTCCTGTTGGGGGTGGGGTCGTGGTACTCCCACGGCACTCCTGGAGAAAAGGGACCTGGTGTCTCTGATGGTTCCTTCATGTGGTCTTTCCGTTCTGGCAAGGGGCTGGTAGTAGGGGTGGTCTCTAATTTGGAAGGAAAAGCGGTCCTGTCTTCAAATGGACTGGGGGTCCTGGTCCAATTCTGCCAGGGATTGGAAGGAGGCACTTCTGTTTCTGGGGTGTGTCTGTGCGTGGACTGCTCCAGTTCCAGGGGAACACCAACAATCCTGTCCTGCCTGATCAGAGGCCTACGCCCATGAGCAGGCACACTTCTGGCCTTGGAGCTTAGGAGAGGATTATTGTTGGCGTTCTCGGCGGAGGCTTCCTCTGCCACAAAGCCTGTGTTGTCATAATGGGACCCGTCTGTCCAGTTGTCAGGGAAGGCATCACTCACTGCCAGCCTCTCAGGACGCTGTGGAAGGTTTCCTGGAGGGACAGCCTCTCTCTGGCTGAGTAATGGCTTCGCATCAAGAGGCTGTGGGAAGGATGGTGCAATCCTGTGGACACAAGGAAGAAAGTATGACCAAGAGGAAAAGGAGATCTTTCTGGAAGCAAGAACAAGTAACGGAGAAGGCTGCTGTCCTTTGGGTAGCTTATTTGTCCCCACTCAACTTAAAGTAGCATTATTTCATGTCTACCATCCCAAATCCACTACTTTACCTGCTCTGACTTTTATGTCCTCCGAGGACCAGTGGGCTTCAGGCACATCATGATTATGTTTGTATCCACTGTAGACTGTATCACGTCCTTTGCTAGCATGTAAGCATGAGATCTTTTTCTCCTTGGGCTCAGGATAGTGCCTGGTCCATGATAGGAGTTAAACACATGCTTGTTGAATGAATGAATGAGTGAAATGTAGAAGGCTTCAGCCATGGTGGTGGAGCCTGGCTGTAAGGAGATTCCTGGTATTTTCCTCTAAAGATTCGGACTCAGGAGATCTCTATCATATTGGTTAAGAGTACTTTACTTAAAAAAATGCTTGATACTTCTATTGAATCCAAATTGTCTTCAAACAAGGCTAGGCCTTTATTTTTGTTTTCTTTCTTTCTTTCTTTCTTTCTTTCTTTCTTTCTTTCTTTCTTTCTTTCTTTCTTTCTTTTTTTCTTTCTTTATTTCTTCCTTCCTTTCTTTCTTTCTTTCTTTCTTTCTTTCTTTCTTTCTTTCTTAATTTTCAAAGTTAGCATACAAATCAATGAGTTCATTATGGCATTTGAGACTTACATGCCATTCGACTTTGTTCTACTCTTTCCCTCTCCCTCACCATTCTTCCCTGTCCCTCTTATCCCACTCTGGGTAGCTCCCTTTTTCTTCTCAAGTTCTTCTGCTTCATGTGACACACTCTCTTTTTCCCTCTCATGATCCTGTGAAGCCAGGTCTTGAAGACTCAGTGTCCTATGCTCTACAGAGCATTCAGGAATCCTTGTCTAGACTGTAAATTACACTATGCTGTGGGCCCGTGGGGGCAGGTTTACATGCTAGCACATGTTTGCTTTCCTGAGACCATTCTAATCCATTTGGACACTAAAAATGCTGAATTACACACATATAATTCAATATATATATATATATATATATATATATATAATATGGTCCGTTTTCGAATGTAGCCCCAGCTGTCCCGGAATTGGCTCTGTAGACCAGGCTGGCCTTGAACTCACAAAGATCTGCCTGCCTCTGCCTCCCAAGTGCTAGGATTAAAGGTGTATGCCACCACGCCCGGCTTCAACATGTATCTTTTATTAGTGAGTGGAAGACTGTGCTTCTAATACTTGCAACAAAGAATGCTTAGAGGATATCTTTCAGAAATACCTAAATTAATCTTTGCTCACATAACAATAATCACTTTACGACCTTAAACAACTTAGGCTTTTACCAGGACATTGTTGAAATAGACAGAATAGAGGCAACATGAATCATAAACAAAGAGACTGCCAAGTAGGGAAAGATTGTCAGTAAATGTGCATGAGTTGCTGAGTATCTATATCATATGACAATTTTTATTTGCTATTTTTAGCAAAAAAAATACAGCAGCACATTATAAAAGAGAATATGTTGAACAGGGCAAACAGTGTACTGCTGAATAAACAGACTTCTCTTGTTGGCTATCTGAGACTCTCCCTGGCTCTCTCTTTCTCTGGTTCTTTCCAGATTTCTCCAGCTCTTTCCAGCTTTCTTTGGCTTCTCCTGATTCTCTCTGGATCTCTCAGACTCTGCCTCTTTGATTTTTTTCATTTACAGGATGGGAGTAATGCAAATCAGAGTCATGAGAAAAAGATTAAATGCCTTTACCCAAGTCTTAGCTTTGGGTGTTTACTACAAAAGTGGAAAGAACCCACCTGTTTCCTGTGCCAAGCACCTGAGTGCTTACACACATCTATGACATCATTTTGATTTCTTGGTCCTGGTGATCAAACCCAGGGTCCCAAGGATGCAGCTGTACCACTGCCACACTTAGCTCTGTCATGCAGCCCTTCTAACGCCATTTTGGATGGTGACATATTCAGACACTCATAGACTTATGCTGATCACAGATGCTTTTTTACTTTCAAGGTTTTTGTTCCTACCATGTCTTGTCATTGTCCCCTCCTGCCACCCTGAATCTGGGCTGGGGATGCAGTGATGCTCTGGAAGTTCCAGGTGAGGCCCACCCTGCATCTAGGCTGGGGATGCAGTGATGCTTTGGAAGTTCCAGGTGAGGCCCACCCTGCATCTGGGCTGGGGATGCAGTGATGCTCTGGAAGTTCCAGGCGAGGCTCCACCCTGCATCTGGGCTGGGGATGCAGTGATGCTCTGGAAGTTCCAGATGAAGCCCACCCTGCACCTAGGCTGGGGATGCAGCGATGCTCTGGAAGTTCCAGGTGAGGCCCACCCTGCACCTAGGCTGGGGATGCAGCGATGCTCTGGAAGTTCCAGGTGAAGCCCACCCTGCATCTGGGCTGGGGATGCAGCAATGCTCTGGAAGTTCCAGGTGAGGCCCACCCTGCACCTAGGCTGGGGATGCAGCGATGCTCTGGAAGTTCCAGGTGAGGCCCACCCTGTACCTAGGCTGGGGATGCAGTGATGCTCTGGAAGTTCCAGGTGAGGCCCACCCTGCATCTGGGCTGGAGATGCAGTGATGCTCTGGAAGTTCCAGGTGAGGCCCACCCTGCACCTAGGCTGGGGATGCAGCGATGCTCTGGAAGTTCCAGGTGAGGCCCACTTGCTTACCTGCCTCCTCCACCTTTTGTGCCACTCAGTTGCCAAATACAATTCCAAAATAGAGCAGATTCCATTTTGTCAAAAGTTGCTGAAAATAAGGTTTTGGGAACATAAAAGTGGGAATTGTCAACACACCTGTTACCCCACAAAGAGTTATGAACGGCATCTTTAGCTGTTGTCTGCAGGGACCCCACTTTAACCCGGGTGTTAGAGGATGCCGAGGAAGCCTGGGAAGGCGAGTAGTCTGAGTAAGTGCCTGAGGAAACACTGTTATTCAGACAGTGAGTTTTGTCAACTTCAGACTCATCAGTTGATTCTGAAATTTAAAGGGGAAACACGTTACAATGCTATGAACACTGACAGTTACAAACAGAAGTATGAAAAACAGATTCCAAATGGATCAATGTCAGAATCACACGTCCGTGAGGTATTCTTATAGACCACAGCACATCATAACTCATAACTGGTGGTTTGTCATGCACATGCATCGCGCAGAGTTTCCACATGGGCTTCACGATGTTACCTTTTTTGTCCTTCCCTAGCAGAACAAGTTTGGGTGGGTACAGAGGGGTCTCAGCTAATGAAGGGTGAAGTTCCCCAATCCTCATTTCATTAGCTGGATGAACAAAAGAATCCTGAGAGATATAATAATACAGGACAAAGGAAAGTAAACATTTAAACAGTGGTTAACCAAGATGGCAATATCTTCATTTGGCTCAGATGCAAAGATGTGGCCCTGGGGTTTAGTTCACCATGGGGCATTGGGAACAGAACCAAGTGTATCTCTCAGTTGAGAACTAACTTTTCTTAATTCATGTGAGTCCATTTATTCATCAGATATATTTTTGAATGCAGTTTATATGCCTGGCACTGTGCAAAGAACTGTGGAGTTTTCCCAGGAAGACACAGCGTGGTCTGGGAATTTACAGTCTAGCTGAGATGAAGCAGAATTAATTTCTCCATAGCACGGAATTATGCTAAGTTCTCTATAAGCAGTGTGGTTGGCAACTGCATATGCTGAACATGGGCATTCTAGGGATGATCCTGAGCATTACAGGAAAAAACAACACATCACTGAACAGCTGGCTCTTTCTTCCCGCTCCATCCACATTATCCCACCAGAGACCCAGTGACTCTGCACCCCAGACTCCTGTCCTCCAGGGGGCTGTGCCCTCAGTTGCTGGGTTTGCCTTGTTTTCCTCCCGAGGTCTCTACTCTTCCATGGCACATCTAGCCTTCTCAGATGAATTATGGATCGACTATTGAATGTAACGAATGGCAGTGGTACAAGAATACAACTTCGTGAAAAATGAACATAGAAAGATTCCATGAATTTTAATTTCTAGAATTTGGATCATGATTCCCAGTTTACCAGGAAGTGGGAAAGCATTAAAGGAAGAAGTTCTACATTCTTGCTTTCTTCTATGCATGGCAGCAATGTCTTTAAAGATCTTTGTGCTAATTTAAGCAAGGAATACTCAGTTTTTTATTTAGTATGTTGGTATCTTGTTAGGGTGGAACGTCAAACACACATAGGTAGAAATAGTTTGTTCAATCAGAGAAAGGATAATCTTAGATAAAATATAAGAAATTTGAAAAGAGGTGTCCAGTCTTTGGTAGGTGCAATGGGCAGGTAGAAACTTATTATAAATGCCACATAAATCCAAGAATACTCACAAGGACAGTTTGGGGTCTGGGTATTCCAGAAAACATGCCCAATTCTTTAATTCCTGGCAGACACTCTATCTTTTATGTGTGAGAGAGGTGAGTGGGTTTGTATGGGAGCATTTTCCTGTGGAAACTGGCATCTATCTGATATTTGTCAATTTTAAAATATTATTTTTAATGTATGTGCATAGTGCATTGGCTGCATATGTGTGAGTGCACTGGTATTGTGAAATGCCTGAGGAGGCCAGAGACAGTGTGGAGTTCCTCTGGAACTGGAGTTATAGATGGTTGTTAGCCACACGTGGGTGCTGGGAATTGAACCCAGGTCCTCTTCAAAAGCGGCCAGTGCTCTTAACCTCTGAGCCATCTCTAGAGAGATATTTGTCAATATTTAGAAAGGATATTTCAAGAGGCAAAGATCAAAAGGCCATTTAGTGCAACCCTTTCACTGTCCAGCGGCAGAGTCAGACCTGGGATCCAGCCTGGGCTCAGGCTCACAGAGATGCTTAACAAAGACACAGCATTGGCATGTGGTTCTGTTAGGATCCAGCTAGCCTCTCTTCCAATGAGGGAATCAGGGACCTAAAACAAAGGATCCGATTTGAAAAGGGATCCTAAAGGGATGAAAAGCCTGGGGCTGAAGAGAAAAAGGGATTTCAGAGTTTGACATAAGAAATGGATGGCAAAACTTTAAGGTGGTATAATAAAGGAAAAAAAAAACATTTGTGTATGACTTGGGAGAAATTTATAAGAAGGTGCCAGTCTGAGAAACAATACTATGAAAGGAGCGAGATACACTGGCCTGTCGAAATGACTTCAGTCCTAAGCCTACATTATCACTTCTTAATTAGGTTATCTTGGGCAAGTTGGAGTACCTCTCTGACTCATGACCAACTTGTCAGTAAAATGAAGGTAGTAAGTAACAGTGACTAGTGCAAATTTCCACCCACTCTCTGAAGCTAATAGTAATTATTTGTGTAAAACAATTCAGAAAGGGGGTAGCTTTTAATGGCACATAATAAAATATGAGAATTTGCCTAATAAAAATAAGTTTAAAAAAGTGACACAGAAGTCAAACAGAAGTTACACATGCATAGAACATCTGCGTTGCATTTCACCTGGGTGCTACACTTTGAGTACCAAGTCATGCTACCTCGCTTGGTTGCATCAGCTTTCCAAAACTGTGAGCGAGACTCTGCATGGAACCTACAGTCAGACTCAGGTGTGAGTTTGGGACCCTGCTCAAAAGTTCAGTGATGTTTGAGACCACCTCCACTGGGGAAGATGGTGGGGTTTCTGACAAGCAATCAGGGTTGGTAAGTGGTGCACCACAAGCTCATTTAAAACATATTAAAAAACAAAAACAAAAAACCAAAAACGTATTTCCATCTGCTAAGGAGACAGAAATGGAGGGGAAAGAAAGGTAAATTTTCTTTCTTTATCCCACTGTCCTTCCTTTATTTAAACTAAAATTTGGCTCTTGGCAACATGGAGAAAGAGATTCTAAGGACGAAGTCAAGGAGAATAGAAGATTATTTCTGAGCTTTGGAAAGTCTAGGTCAAAGCTAAGGGAAGTTGACTAATTTCTACTATTGACTGAAAGATCTGGATTCTCCTTAGAGGGAAATCACTCTGTCTCCTCATGAGGAAGAGGTCTGGAGACCTGGTGAGCAGGCGTCCAGATAGACTTGCCGATGCATGGGAACAGGACACGTATTAGTGTTTTATTCTCTTGACGAATGGTCTGGAATTATCATTGCTCCTGCCTTCCTCTGTACCAAGAACTGGGTTTAGAGATGTGTATCAATACTTGTTATCATCTGAGTTCATCTCTACAAAACTATATAAGGGTCTATTACCTGTATTTGTAGATGTAAAGAAATCAAAGTTCAGATGCAACTTCATTGTTAAGGGTAGTAACAATTTAGAGCCAAGGTAGCAATTCTTATTACCTAGAAAAAGCCCTTATCTTTGGTTCCCAAACTGTGTTCTTAGCTTCTCCTGGGTGCTGTTGCTAACTCACAGGGATGTCATGGGGAACGTTCCAGCAATGACTGAGGTCGGATAGCATATGAACTCCTAGTTCAGTGCTGTACTTGGCTTCAACATTTGCCTGCACATCCCTCATAAAGCTGGACTGGATGGTTACTATGGTCAAAAAGTAAAAATGTTTTGGAAGCAAGAGAGTCACTGTGACGCCAACCAAACTTTAAAGAAGCAGCAGGCATCCAGTGGGAGCACATACCTCAGTATTTTGGCTTTGGTCATTTTAAAATGAGAGAAGGAGCTAGAGAGATGGCTCAGCAGTTAAGAGCACTGGCTGTTCTTGCAGAAGACCTGGGTTCAGGTCCCAGCACCCACATGGGGGATAAAACCATCCTTAACTGCAGTTCCAAGAGATCTGATGTCCTCTTCTGACCTCTGAGGGTATTGCATGACACAGGTGTACTTACATACATGCTGGCAATACACTCATATACATATAAAATAATAGTAATAAATAAAAGATTTGATATGAAGCATTTTTCTTCATATTTAATGCTTATCTTTCCAATGACCTCTAAGAGGGTGAATTTATTAAGTTGCACTGAACTACTAATTAATAGTACTCTAAGTACTATTTCAGTATAAATCTACTACAAAAATATATTAAGGGCATTCATCTGCTAGGAATTTCTTCAGCACACAGGTGGTAGCTGTGGAGAGACAAAGCTGTCAGCAATGGGTGAATCATCAGCTCAACTAAGACTCAGAAACTGTTCTGGACTTCAGTGAATTTCTGATTGGATTGAGAGACACATGTTAACAGATTTATACTAGACTTAGCCAGTCATCATTTTATTTAACAAATATTTATTGTGTGGGCTCTCTGTGCAGGAATCTGGGTATACAGATAAACCCAGTTTATGATGGCATTATATCCAAAAATCTCAGCATAAGTTGAAAGTATAATTAAGTGAAAATGCATTCCTAGCCTACTAAGATTCCTAAGCCCAGCATCTCATGCATTGTAGAGAAAATGCAGTGTTCACTTGAGCTCTGAAGCTAGCTGAGAGCTGTGGCTTGCTGGTGGTGCCCAACAGCATGCAAAAATACCAAACCATGTATTGTTAATCCAGCAAGAGGTCAGAATTTAAAACTGGAGTGTGGTCTACTAAAAGCTCTGGCATCAATCAAGACAAAGATGAAAAGACTCCGAATTGACCCATCATCTATACCCAGCAGACAAGACAGACAGAAATGTTCTCTGCTTTCTGAAGCTCAGTCTGAAGTTAGTGAATAAAAATAATCACAAATGTTCTCATTATATTCAATGCAAATAAACAGGGTGATGCAACAGAGAAGGTCAGACTGATCAGGGTGATCCTGTGAGACTTGAAGGGTGAGGGTATGGTAACTGCTTGAGTGTGGAGACACAAGTCTCAGAGGAGTTTTGAAGGAAAGAGGCAGAAAGCACAGCCTCTGTGTCTCCTGGATCTCCTGGCTGCTATGGTGTGCCCGTTCTGTTCTTTATCTAGCACAGTCTGTGAAAGCAGCAGAGGACCAGGGGCTGGAAAGACATCAGTTGGGGTTCGCTTTCCTTTTCTGCTCACTGGCTGCTTATGAAATGTAATTACCATCTTTGCTTTGCTTTATTGAGATAGCATCTCATGTAATCCAAGCTAGGCTCAAACTCACTATGCAGCCAATGATGACCTTGGACTCCTGACCTCCTGCCTCCTCTTCCTAAGTGCACTGCCACACTGGGCACCTGTTGTTTTCTAATCGCTTTTTTCTTTCAGGCATTGGTACCTTGATTCTTTGTCTCTCTCCCTTAAGTATTTAATCACTTGGCTGATTCTATTCTCTACTGCACATTCTCTACAGTGAAGACTTGGAAAATGGCTTATTGCCAGATGGGCTGGTACATGCCTACCTCCTCAGTCCTCAGGTGGCAGAGACAGGGAGATCGTGATAGCCAGCCCAGGCTAATGCCAAAAATCCTGTATCAAAAACTAAAAAAATAAGAGAGTATACAGAATCAAAACATATAATAAATTACTGATCTTACACAACTAGCAAGATGCCTGGCTGTTTGTATTTTAAAGTCAGGACAGTGAATAAAATGGAGTGTTGCCCTTAATTTGGCTGCATTTAGCATAAGAGGATGATCCACCTGCCTCGACTGACTAAAGGGAAAGAAGATTGAGTCCCCACTCCAGGGGACGTGCTAAGATCCCTGGTGGAGTTTCTCCTTACAGAGATTCCACGGAGAAACTTGGGATACAGCAGGTCACATGATAGACAGGAAGTGAAACACAAACTTTCATCTTAGCCCAACATACCAGGGCCTCTCCAGTTAATTAAGAAGCTTAGATTTTTTTTTGGTCTGTTATAAGAAGGTACTGGCAAGGAGATTGTTAGATTTACATTCTTTAGGAAGACCATTTCCAAAGGACTAAGGGGGCATGGGCACGGTAAAGCAAGGATCTGGTGGCTTTGACAGTAATGCTGGACAGAGCTTCATGCTTGAGATGCACTCAGGTGACAATGTGCATGTTCGCATAACTGTAAGGGATCAAAAGTAGAGAGAAGGAAGGAGAAGCAGTTGGGATTCACCTCCAATTTCTAGCCTGAAAGAGCTTGTGAATAACATTGTACACTGAGATCAGTCAGGGGCTGGAGCAGAAACAAATTTGGAGAGAAATGTGAAATTTAATTTTGAATTGATTATTGTTGGCATGCTTGTGAGAGACTTTTCTGACATTTGTACTACTGTAGGGTTATTAATAAGCTCATGACCACTGTTGTTCCTCTTTTACCTATATCATTTACAAACTAAGTAATTAGAGGATCTTTATAATTTTGTAGTAAACTTACTCAGCTTTCAGGTTTTCATAATCACAATGTTATAATGGATGTTAAGTGACAATTCCATTAAATGTAAATACAAAGTGTGAGTGCGTTATTGTGTGCCTGTTAAGTGTTGCTTCCTTCACTGTTCATACAACTTAGATGAAGTTTGTATGACACAGTATATGTGCAATGCCACAGGAAGAGAAAGCACAGCTGTATTCATCAGGCGAAGAGGGGGAAAGGACACTTGAGGATGTTCTTCCTCAGGCACGTGTGGACCCTCTAACACACAGGACCTTTTTTCCTCAGGTACTTGTGGACCCTCTAACACAGGACCTTTCTTCCTCAGGTACGTGTGGACCCTCTAACGCACAGGACCTTTCTTCCTCAGGTATGTGTGGACCCTCTAACACACAGGACCTTTCTTCCTCAGGTACTTGTGGACCCTCTAACACACAGGACCTTTCTTCCTCAGGTACCTGTGGACCCTCTAACACACAGAACCTTTCTTCCTCAGGTGTGGGCATACCCTCTCACACACAGGACCTTTATTCCTTACGGGTGGGCATACCCTCTCACACACAGGACCTTTCTTCCTCAGGTGTGGGCATATCCTCTCACACACAGGAACTTTCTTCCTTAGGTGTGGGCCTACATATCCTCTAACACACAGGACCTTTCTTCCTTAGGTGCGAGCATACCCTCTCACACACAGGACCTTTCCTCTTTATGTGTGGGCATACCCTCTCACACACAGGACCTTTATTCCTTACGGGTGGGCATACCCTCTCATATACAGGACCTTTCTTCCTTAGGTGTGGGCCTACATATCCTCTAACACACAGGACCTTTCCTCCTTAGGTATGGACCTACATACCCTCTCACACACAGGACCTTTCTTCCTCAGGTGTGGGTGGAATGCCCTCCTCTGGTTTCCACTTTGAAAGAATCACCCCATCTGTGTGCCAGCTTCAACCCAGAGCAAGAATCTTGAGATCACTTCACCTGTGGTGCTGTGTTTAGCTTGGCTTTGATTCACTTGGAAACCTGGGACACATTCATATTTACCATTTTCCTCTCACAGCTTAGCACAGTGCTACACATACATTTGGAGTTCAAATGCCACAAACTGATGATTTGTAATGCAGATTTGTAAAAGAGTTTTCTCAATCAGATTTTAGAGAAGTAATATGGACCAGACATGCTCATTCCGACTACATTTCTAGTGAAGGTAAAAGATGGCAACCAAACTAGTTGAAGAGTTGATGAGACAGTAGAGGAGGCATAATGTAGTTGAATTCTTTTCAGACCAATAAGGTGAATCAATAAGGGTAAATTTCCAGCTTATTCCCAAATGTTAGAATTAAGCTTCTCATGGTCAGATTACATAAGCACAAGTTTTAGTTTTTTTCCTTTCCTGAAGTTATTGTTAGTGTTGTTTATAAAAGTTGCAATTCAAACACCAAAAGAATTTTTTAAAATTGCTCTGAGCTTTAGGGGGAACTTTACTGGAACTATCAGAATGAAAAATCTTCTATTAGCTTTTCCTGGCAAATGAAATGATAAAGTTTGGGGTAGCCAAAATAATATCATAGATAGAATGCAATCCTGCTAGCCTAACTCGGTGAGGAGTCACTCTGTGTGCTGGAGCCCCAGTGATGCTTTTGGCTATGAGGGGGCCACTTATGTCTGATTTACTAAATTTAAGCCTCATAACTCAAAAAAGCGGGCCATTTTTATTTTAGGAAAAATGCATTATTATACTTATCCAAGGGATCTATTTGGTGAGAAGAAACATCAGCATCCAGTAGTCTAAACATCAAACCACACTGGCAAATACCAATAACCTTCAAATACCTCCACTGTAATCTCCTTTGGGGCCATCGGCCACTTGTGTTCAAACTTTTCTTTCACAGTTTGCTCCGTGTTAGCTGTTGGATTTGAGTTCTCAACACGCACTCCATGGCTTGGCTTACCCACCAGATTTTGAACAGATTTTACCATATTCTTTAAATCCTCTGGGTAAGGAGTTGGATATCGTTTTAGGTTTATTTCAACCTAGAAGTTTATAAAAAGAAATTTAACAGAAAATGACTTCAGCAAGCATGTTCACCAAACTCCCCCACTGCACAAAGCAGTTGCAAAAACAAATGCAATACAGTGAGTGCTGAGCTGCCCAGGAATTCCTGTGGGAGCACGTGGGGCTGGCCCCAACTCCTCCTGCCCTCTGCATTATCAGCAATTTGGGGATTATAGTCTAGCTGTAGATGGCTGAAATAGCAGTAAGTAAAACTCTTAAGTGACTGCTAATGTTTGAAAAATTGAATCAATTTATCTGCTGTGCCATACCTTAGGAACTCTTTCCTCACCTACTTTCATTTTTGTATGTAATATATTCATAGTAAACTGTCTTTGGAGTTCAATGCAGGTTTGGGAGGAGGATTCCCCCCAAAAGATTTACAAGTAGAGTTATGCATTGAGAAAGCCAAACAGGCATTAGCCCAAATTTACAGCTAATATGCTATGTTCATAAGTAGGGTAGCCTTTTCTTGTTAATACTTCAGAAAAAAATACTTCGGGGTTAGCTTTTAAACATTTTTTTACCCTGATAAAGTCATATGATTCTTGAATAATATCTTATATGAAGAGAAATAAAAATTTTCACTGTTTTCTAACAAATTTTAGGTAAATGTATACATTTATCCAGATGTTTATTTCTAGCATTAAATTAGTTTGGGAGTATAGTCTGACTTTCAGGAACACATATGAAGGACTCTTGAGTACTCGATTTCTTTCATGTGGAGTATTCTACCATGAGAGTACTTATTTAATGTACTTTAGTCACTCATGTTGCCTGGAGGGGAGTGGAAAAAAGCAAGACACAGATGTACTTGGCTTGACCTGTGCCAATAGCCAAGTCTTTTGAATCTGAGTAGAATCAACTTTTTAAAATGGAATGGTTTATGCGATTGTGGTGAGTATGTATCAGTGGAAAGTATGCATGTGAGGGTGAGGGATGAGAGTAGAGGAGGTGGGAAGTGCAGGAAGAGGAAGAGAGCAGAAGCAGGGAACCACGTAGGCCGTGGCATGTAGGAAACTGATGTGGGACAGAGTGGAGATTATGAATGAGAACTCAAACGCTTTTGCTAATCTGCTGTTTTAGCAAATCCACCAGCGGTGATATTGTTCTTAGGAGTCACTGTGACTCATTTTCTTAATTAGATACCAGGA
This sequence comes from Rhizomys pruinosus, assembly GCA_009823505.1. Taxonomy (NCBI): domain Eukaryota; kingdom Metazoa; phylum Chordata; class Mammalia; order Rodentia; family Spalacidae; genus Rhizomys; species Rhizomys pruinosus. The sequence continues at coordinate 1,902,989 of VZQC01013012.1, read as the reverse complement.
TTGGACATCACTAGCATGATTACTAACATTCCTTTGACTATTACATATATATGATTATTTCCAATAAGCACATGAAGAACACAGTTTTCCTTTAATGAGGCTAAGTATAATTTAATTTCTTTTATGATTTCAAATAAATAATAAAACTAAGGATAAATAGAATTAAAGCTATAATAACTCAAGACAAAATTAAACTTCACAGAAAAAGTGAGTTGTTATAGATTAATATATCCCAGGAGTTATTCCAAAGTATATTCTGCAGTGAACACAAAACAATGTTCATAGTACAAGGAAATGCTGTGGAATGCATATGAGCATGGAGCTGCTCTTTAAATTCACATAAGAAATGTTAGCTATGAATTACATCTATTTTTAAGTTATACTGCTGAACTTAGTTAAAAACACTTATATCAAAGAGCTAAAAGTTAGAAAAATTACATTTCATGTACTGTGAAGTGTGGAAAAGGCATTTCTGTCATGCCAATGAAGACCATTGCTTAATTTTTAAGACTCAGTGACATATAAGTGAAAATAATCACAGGTAAGGCATTAAATTATGATTCCATGCAAATCAAATGAACTCTGCAGTCACATTGAACTCATGAATTGAATCGAAGGTAAGAGGACCGTGTTGTACTGTGCTCAGCCTTAATTGAATTAGCTGCTCCGCTGGGTAGATGTGAGTCCATCCCACACGGCTGGATGACTTTTCCTCATGGCTGTGGTGCTAAGACTTTCTGATTATTTTTTAAGCAACTTGATGTGTTATTTTGGTTACATCATCAGAGTGTGTTTGGCTATTTCTGGGAAAGTATTTAAATATAGAAACAGATTTGCCATGATGCTTGAACTACCACTTTCAAAGCTTTGTAAAGGAGCCTATTTATTTCTGTATTTATATGGATCATTTTTTCATATTTTTTCTTAAAGTGGTTGTTTCCCCAGTTTGGGAATCTTCAGGTCTCATTAAACTTGGATTTGTTTCAGCTGGAAAATAACCTCTGTGGCACTATTTAGTGGTCTTCTCATGGAAGTCACTGGACTTGGTGTCAGGAAGTGTAAATGCAGGCCTAACCCTAATACCAAGTAGCCACCGGTCCCTAATCTGTTGCTTCTACTCATGAACAATGGAAATGCTAACACCCTTCCCTTGCTCTTGAGTTTATTTAGAGCTAAAATGACATCAACGTGAATGAGATTTGAAAATTTTTAAGTTTATTCACGTATCTCATTTGTAGACAAACTGACCTTGAGTTTACAATCCTCCTGCCTCAGCCTCCTGATTACTTGGCTATCAGGTATGCATCACTCCACCCAGCTTGATATTATGATTAATTATTATTACTATTGTTGTTGTTTTTTGAGACAGGGTCTCCCTGTAGCTCCAGCTGGCCTGGAAGTCACTATGTAGACCAGACTGGTGCCTATCCCACAGAAATCTCCCTACCTCTGCCTCCTAAGCACTGGGATTAAGGGCATGTGCCACCACACCAAGCCACTGATATTATTTTTAAAATCAGATTTTCGTGTCTTTTAAGGGCCTGGGTCCCTTTGGTAATGGCAACTCACTCTACTAGTCTAACTATAACACCTATAACTGCAGAGTTATAGGCTGTGCATGACAACAGTCATTCAATATTTCCCACATTCCATGCATCTTATTGAATGTTTTATAGGGATATTTAACTTATAATTTAGCTATAGCATATGCAAATTTATTTATAATTATTTTTATAGATTTAAATGTACATTACCATTTATATATGGAATAATGAATAAATGCTATAGAACAAGTCATTAATTTGTAGTTGCATCTTCTTTAAATTTCACAATCCTTCTAGGCAGCTGTTGCTGTTTTATAGTATTGAGTCTCAGACAGTTGAAGCAACTTCTCCCCAAGGTCATGTTCAAACTTGGGTCTTCCTAATACCTCAGTGTATTTTACATTACTGTTGCTTAGTCCAAAGATACTCTCTGGCATAGCTACAGCACCTAACTGTGTCATCCTGTGGGAAAAATGCTATAAATCTAAAATGTAAAGTTTGCTGTTAAATAAGAAGATAATTACCCTTTTAAGAAATAAAGCTAAGTAATGATATTTTATAACTTCCTTTAAAGTGAAACTGTAATATTTTATAATTCAGTTGTATTTTAATCTCTATAAAAGGTTATTTATCCCCTTTCCCACTTTCTTTTTAACTTGAGGGAACCGACAGGATTATAAAGGGTTGTATTAACAGCTCAGTGACATTCAAATCTAAAAGCAGTTCCTTTATTTCTAAATTGTGGGCTGGAAAACCCCTCTATTCTCATATGGCATAAAATAGAAATTAATTTCATGTACACAGATGGGCAGACTTGTGAATTACATGTTGAGAAATTATGGCATTTATCACTCACTATAAAGTATTTGCTTATGTCACACATACAGTTTATTAGAATGCAAGACTTCTAACATAAAGCTCTCTAAGCTTTGAAGATAAAGTGCTTCACAGTACTCTTTGTCTCTAAATAAAGTGCAGCAAATGAAAGTAGCAGCTGCGAAGTGTTGGAGACCCTGAAAATTCAGTAAAGAAGAAAGAATTATTGTAATAGCTGTGTGGGCATTCAGAAATGGGACCTTGAACTCAGAGCGGCTTCTCATATATTATATTATGCTCTCATAATATAATATACTTCACATCATCAGTAAATTCTAATTTGATTGTAAATTCCAGTAAGAGAAATAATAGTGTTTGCAGTGATTATTAAATATCATCTTATTCTAGGGATTAGTGGGGATGTTTAACAAAGAAAGGAAACAGCAGGTTTAGTTAGAAGGGTGCATTCTCAGCTTGTCTTATATTGGGAAGAGAATATAAGACATAGAATCAGAATCTAGTCCATTACATGTGGAGGGCAAAGTTTACACAAACAGTGCTCTTTCCTGGTCCTTGAAGGCATATTTTTCCTCCTATCAATTATCCTCTTAAACACCCAGCCCTAAAGAAAGGCATTCTAATCTCGGTAACCCCAACCCCATCTTCTCTTACAGGAATTCTTAAGGAATTCAGACCATTTGTGTCTTAAAATTAAGGCAAATTGCTGCTTTTGAACAGAAATATCTGTTTGCTGAGAATCCACTCCCAGCAAGTCTCAATTTCAGGTTGTGCTGTTTAAGAGTCAGGTTTCAGCTAGTCTCCCCCAGTGCTGAGCTGAGCAACATGCAGGACATATGGATAGACAATTCTAATTCTGCCCACCTGTCGACATCCCCGCACTCTAAAGCAAAATACTAAAAAAAATAAGAAGGAAGCCCCAACTCAAAAGCCATGCCAGATCCCCACCAAAAGGCACCTCATATTGATGTCCCCTCCCTCTGACTCAGTCCTCCCGACCCCTTGCCAATGTCAATCATCAAAACATTAAACTGGGTTCAGACGTTGGCAATCCAGAGGCTGCTTTGTGCTGGACAGTTCTCACCCCGAATCATGCAGCACATACCCCATAAAGCACTGTTCCAAGGGAGTCTCTACTGGGGCTTCTCCTACCCCAGACGCCTAGGCCTACCTGTCTGCCACTTAGAGAGGGAAGAGTGGTGGACTGTGCTGCCACTGGCAAGGGAGCACCCATGCTCCTGTCCTGCTGGAGGCCACTTATACAACCCCATGCCAGCTGGGGGTCACTCTGGGGGACGGGCATATCTTGGATCTGCTGATCACACCTGGCCCATGGTGTGCAGCAATCGCCAGACAGCCTGGCAGGTTGGAGAGTAATCCCACGCTGGCCCCTGTCCCAGGGGGCTTGGCAGGAGAGAGCCTGTGGGAGAAGGAATCTCCATTTTCTGGGAGAAACAGGAGCACCGCAGCAACACGTTCACGTTATCATTGCCTTACTCTGATTGTTTCCTTCACTCTGGGCAATGCACATAAAATTAGGGGTTTTGAATCCATGTAACACACCAGGACCAACACCATATGAGACTACAGCTGGGGAACCGCATCACACAACGCAGCATTCACACGCACACACTGCAGGGGGTTTTATACACTCGTTCCACTGGAAGTTGATGGCACAAGCCCTGGCCCTTCTTAAATTTCAGGAAAACTCAAGGTAAGATGGCACTAATTTAATGTACATTTAATGAACCAGAAGAGCGTGATCTAGCGTAAGGCTCCAGGGGGTTCAGGTCTCCAGCCCTTCCATACACTTATTTACATGTAATGAACCAGAAGAGCATGATCCAGCATAAGGCTCCAGGGGGTTCAGGTCTCCAGCCCTTCCATACGCTTATTTACATGTAATGAACCAGAAGAGCGTGATCCAGTGTAAGGCTCCAGGGGTTTCCAGTCCCCAGCCCTTCCATACACGTATTTACATGTAATGAACCAGAAGAGCGTGATCCGGTGTAAGGCTCCAGGGGGTTCCAGTCCTCAGCCCTTCCATGGACGTATTTAGAAGTGTTTGTGCTCTAATTTGTCCAATAGCCAATGGCATCGGAAATAATCAAATTAGTCAAAGCCAAGGAGTTTAAGATTTTGGAAAAACATATCATTTTGCCAAAATATAAATAAACTAAATGTAAATAATGCTGAGAAAAAAGCCACTATAAAGCATACCGAACCTACCAAAAGTATAAACACATTACTGCACAGCACACAAACAGGGCTTCTAAATAACTGTTTCCATTTTTAAATTTCATGTTTCTATCAACAAACCTGCTGGAAAATATTAAATGTGCTCTTTTCCTTGGGTCTTTGAGATTTTCAGGAGGGAGCACATCATTTTTGACAATTCAATGAAATATAAAAATGAGGAGAGTCCAACAGAGAATGCATCACCCATTGGCTCATGACTTAAGACATAAAACTGTTAATAAAGGGAACTGAATTATTCCAAAGGTTTGTACTTTATTTGGCATTCTTTTTTCCAACATGCTTCTTTGGCTGTTAGAAAGCAGTAACTAATGCTTCTTAAACTTGAATTTAATAAAACTTGTTTTGACTTATGAATCCATTTTTGGTTTTCCTTAATGGCATAAGAAGTAATATCTAGAAAACATGGAAGGTGAGGACAGAGGATGCATCACACAGTCTCAGTGGATTAATAAGTGCATATATTATTTAGATCATTAGTCACTACAGGGGAAAGCTGTTAGTTTTCATGATGTTTTTGAAAAAAAGTGCATAAATAATATAAGAAAATTAATGAGAGGTTTGAGATGCTACCGTGACAAAGTGAAAATTAAGCATTAATAAAATAAAAGACAATTCTGATGGAAAATTTAACCTTGTTTCCTCATTCAGGTAAGTCTTATGAAATTTCTTCAAAATGTGGTTTAAAAAGTATTTTTTTTCCCCCAAAGATCTTCCCTTGTGGTTGTACACTCACCTCCTTTCAAAACTTGTCCTCACATTTAAGGAAACGTAAGTTCTTCTCAAGTGCTCAAGGGACACAGAAACCTTCAGGGATCTAATGTCATTGTAACGTGGTAGTCAGCCTGCCTTTCCACAGTGTGCATGGTGGTTGGGACTGCCCGTGTGAAGCTCAGTGATTAAACGAATCACTGCAGTGTCACAGATCAAACAAACCCTGAGGTAAGGTGCATCACCTGGATTTTTCCCCACTTTCAGCTTGAATCTCTCTCATGTTGTTACTCCGTGCGGACTGGGGGATGCTGCATATCAAATGTGCTTAGAACTGGGACAATCGTCTCATTCTGAATCACACAAAAGCTTCCCAGAACACAGGACCACTGAATTGGGGGACCTTCATGAGGCTAGAAGATGATGACCTTCAGAAGGGGCCAAAACTACCCCAATCCTATCTGAATAACAGCAATGGATAGACAAGAACAGAGAAATAAAGACTGAAAGGTTCACCTTAACTTTCCCAGCACTTTCGTCATCTTCTTTTTTTTCCTCAAATTCAAAGGCAACAGTCATCCGCTGTTGTCTCTGCTCTTCCCACAGGGTGGGGTTGAAGCTGTCGCTGTCCGACTGGAAATCTATGGAGCCCAAAGTATTAGTGCTTTTTTCTTTTATATGTAGAATGTTATTAATAGAGTTTAATGTATTATGCAAAACCAGTAAATACAACCAATGAATACAGTGATTACCTTTAAAGTTCTCGGAAAAGAAAGAAAAAGAAGGAAAGGAGAGAGAAACAGGAAGGACAGAAAAAGTAAAATGTTTCTCTAGATTTTTCTTCCCTGGCTTTGTACACATTCAGATTACTGTCAGGAGGGTATTGGGAAGTTTCCTGGCCTGGGAGGGGGGGGGGGACCTCCAGGCACTAGCATCCCAAGAGCTGGGCCAAGCACTTTCAGTCTCTTATCCTCAGGACAGCGTAAGAGTCTCACTGACCCTTATTTAATGAGGAAGAAGGTGGGTATGTTTTCAGATCCTTCTCTAAGTCACCCAGCTCCAGATTGCTAGTGGGGGTTCTACTTGTACTTCACGTCTGGGTGACTGTAGAGCTCGGGTCACATTAAAGAAAGCAAGAAAAAAAAATCAACAACAAAAAGCCCAAACAATAGCAACAAAACAATAAAAAACAAACCAAGATACCATATGACAGTGATTCCTCAACAAAGTGCTCAAGATTTTGACTTCCTTTTTTTCATTCTCTTTTTCATTTTATGTAGAGAACACATGGGAAATTTAGTTTTAACACTAAGGTTCCAATATATTTAAATGTGTTTCAAATAAGCAAGGAAAATTATTGGTACATCTCTACATAAAAATGTTGGCTAATGGTAAAATCTTTGCAAAATAATATCACATGAAAACTCAGGTAAAATAAGTTTCCTTTATCATATTTTTTTTTTGTTTCATGGGATTCTGAAAATTCATTTATTTTCCTGCCTGCTAGAACAGAACTTGACTGGGTTGAAGTTCAAGAGAAAAGAAATCAGGGGCTCAGCAATTAAGAACACTGACTACTCTTACAGAAGACCAGAGTTTGATTCTCAGCACCCACATGGTGGCTAACAACCATCTGTAATTCTAGTTCCAGGGGAATCCAATGCCTTCTTCTGACTCTGTGGGCAGCACACGACATGGATGCATTTACATGCATGCAGGGAATATACTCACACATATGAAATAAAAATAAATAAAATATTGAAAATTCAATTATTATTAATAGAAAAACAAACAGAAAATCCAAGTTGGGAAAGGCGGCACCTTGATGTCACAGGTCACCAGCCTGTCCACCTCATACCCTAGAGATAATCAGGGTACAGACTGGGTCTCAGAAGTGACCCATGACTCTGGGACACTGATAAGTTCTGCTTAAATCCTTTCAAAATGAAATATTTTGAAATCTAGGGATATTAAAATGAAAATGTAAATAAGATTATGTGACTAAAACACAGTCCTGATAGTTTTCTTAGGTGCTATATAAACACACTAACTTTTTATAAACTCAAAAGATCAATTTTATTAAGGTAGGAAAATATATTTCAAAGTAATCTTTCCTTTTCCTACTTCTATAAGTAAAAATTTGATATAAAAATATCCCCATATATCCTCAAGTGATTCCCTTGAAATCAAAGACTAAAGCCACTATTATTATCCCTGCAAATAAGAAATATACAAGCAAATGGTTCACTTCAGAAATGCCCTCAGACAGGGTGGGTTTATCTATATCTGTATTAAAGTGGGGTTCACTGTTCAGAGGACCACTCTGCATGCAAGCCTGAGCTGCTCAATTAGGAAATGGCAAACCTCTTTTAAGATTTCTATAAATGTGATTGTAGTACAGAAGTCTTTTTTTTTTTTTTTTTGTCTTTTTGAGACAGGCTTTCCCTGTAGCCTCAGTTGTCCTGGAACTCACTATGTAGACCAGGCTGGCCTTGAACTTACGCCTGCCTCTGCCTCTCAAGTGCTGGGATTAAAGGCATGTACCACTATCTATGTCAGGTTTAGGTTTTTAGAGTACTTTTTTTTTTGTCAGAGTTGCTATGTTTATAGAATCTCAACTTGGTAGAGAAAAATCAGTCATTACTATAGGTCTTCCCTTTCTGCTAACTCACACCCGGAGTCCAGTGTCACTTTAATTAGGCTTGAACTGTGCTTGTGTAAAATGTGAACATAGGAGATGACCTTTCCCAGTGAGTTCTTGGGCTCTGAGCACTCTCTGTTAGGACATTTGGTGGGCAAGTTCTGTGTCTTACAGTCTCTAGGAGAAGAAGTCACTCTGAAACTTTGATATTATTTTCATGTAAAAATATCAAAAGAAAGATTTTTTTCTTTAGGGTGTATGTACTTGTATGTGTTCATGTGTGTTTGGATGCACAGGTGTGCATATGTATATCCACATACGTGCACATGTGTGTAGCAGCCAGAGATCAACATTGGCTATCTCCCTTGATCCATCTATATCTTTTAAAAATACTTTATTATTCTTTAGGTATGAGTGTATCATCTGTGGGTATGTAAATGCACCCGTGTCATGCAATGCCTTCGGAGGTCAGAAGAGAGTGTTGGCTCCCCAGGAGCTACGGATGGCTGTTAGCTGCTGTGTGGCTGCTGGGAACTGAGCCCAGGTACTCTGCAAGAGTAGCCAGTGTTCTTTACTTCTGAGCCACCTATCTTATTTTTTGAGACAGGGTCTCTCACTGGGACTTGGGGTCCACTAAATTGGGTAGGCTAGCTGGCTAGTTAAAAGCGGTTTCCTATCCTTGGCCCCCAGTGCTGGGATCACAAGAATGTGGCACCATGCTGGGATTTTTAGGTGGCTCCTGGGGACCGAACTCAGGTTCTCATGCTTGCAGGCCAAACATTTTCCCAAATTGGCCATCTCTTCAGCCTTGTTTCTGAAATGTTACTTAAAATATTATAGCCTTAGCCGGGCGTGGTGGCGCACGCCTTTAATCCTAGCACTCGGGAGGCAGAGGCAGGCGGATCTTTGTGAGTTCAAGGCCAGCCTGGTCTACAGAGTGAGTTCCAGGACAGCCTGAGGCTCCAGGGAAACCTTGTCTCAAAAAGACAAAAAAAAATATTATAGCCTAGAAACTCACACTTAAACTCCTAGATGACATGTGTCCTATGGAGTTTTCTCCTATGTCTATGAGCCAGTACTCCCAGATAGAGATTGGTATACAAATAATTCTTTGTATCCACAAGCATCATTAAACATTAAATATCTATATCTATTGAAAACCTACCTTCATCACCACGGGGCTGCTGGGGAAACATGTAGTTGGTCAGGACCCTTTGTTTGGTTTCTGGGTGGGCTTCTGTTTGTAGAGGAATAAGGGCCTTGGACTGAAAGCAATGAACATCAGTTAAATGAACAAATTAGATGAGAGTTTACATAGAATAATGGTCAGTGTTTGACCTCTCAGAGATGAATGACTGGAATAAGAAGGAATCCCATGGATATTGCTGAGACTTCTTAGATTCTAAGGTTTTTATCTATAAAGATAAATATTATATATTTTATCTATAAGGGTAAAGAATCTATGTTTTGTAAAATCACTGTCAAATGTGTCTACTGGGACTCACTTAGCAACCCAAAGTTTCAATTGTAGTTCATCTGATGGGCAAAATAAATCAGGTGATGAAAGTTTTTACCTGATTGTCAGAGAGCCACAGTGCTGCAAGCTCTTTAAGTTTGGTGAATGAGAATGGTAAATTCTTCAACCTGCAGAAAAAGAGAGTGCTAACATCACAGGTGCAGGCAGGTAAAGCTTGGTTCTAAGAATTGCTTGCATGGCACTGCGCCCCCTCTCCATCAAACAGCCCGATGAATCTTAAAACAAGAAAAATCATTCTTATTTCTTATTTAGTTAATTTATGTGTTTGCATGCATGCCCCTGTAGAGGTCAGAGGACAACTGGTGGGATTTTGTTTTCTCCTTCTACCAAGTGGGACCCAGGGATCAAACTCAGGTCACAGGCCTGGTGTAATGCAAGTGCCTTTACTTGCTGAACTATATTGCAGGCTCCAAATGATGAAATTCTTTCTACTCTTTCAAATGCTTTCCTTAGTATCTGAATAAAATGCTCAGGCCATACGATATGTGCCCCTGGGGCTGGAGAGATGGCTCAGTGGTTAAGGGCAGTTGCTGCTCCTCTAGAGGACCTGAGTTCAGTTCCCAGAGCCTACATTAGGTGGCTCACAACTGCAGGTAATTTCAGCTCTAGGAGATCCCACACCCTCTTCTGACCTCTGCAAGTACCTGTGTGTGCGCACGTGCACACGCGCGCGCACACACACACACACACAGAAAATAATAATTAAATAAAATATATGGGAAGGTGCCAATGGGGAAGGGGTATAAAGGTGATTTAGACTTAGTGACATGTTCTCTATGAAATACACAAAGGTTTAAAAAAATGTACAAAAAGTTAAATAAAATCTAACCACCCCCCCCCAAAAATCCCCCCAAACCTTCCACTGCCCACGGCCCACCTTTGCTACTTTTTTTCTTGTAGCTGCAGCACATGTTGCCTCTACCAACCCAGGGGAAGGTTCAGCCAGGTATTCTGGAATATTCCTCCTGCCATGCTTCTATAGTTCTGTTTAAATGCCACCTTCTCACAGAGAAGGTTTCCCTGGGCCCTTATCTAAGCTACTTCACCCAGTCTAGGCTCAGAGCATCTTTGCCTGCACAGAACAGTTTGCAGCTTTTACATGTAGCTAAATTTTGTGGTTATTTGTTTATTGTCTGCTATCTCCACAAAACTGTAGGTTCTATGGGTGTAAGGGCCATGCCTGTCTTCTGTCTAAACCAATCCCAGTTCCGGAAGTGAGGCTGAGCTCCAGGAAGCATATCATTCTGTCACTTGTTCTGTGTACAGTGACATTCCAAGAAGGAGTCTTTTATTTACTATTTATTTATTTATTTATTTATTTATTTACTTACTTACTTACTTACTTACTTACTTACTTACTTACTTACTTACTGTGTTTGAGTTATTTCCTTCCCTGTATCCCCAGTTGGTCTGGAACTCACTACTCAGTATGTAGAGCAAACTGGCCTGGAACTCACAGAGATCCACTCCCCTCTGCCTCCCGAGTGCTGGGATTAAGGGCCTATGCCACCACACTCAGCTAAGTATTTAAAAAAGAGTATTTTAAAAATATCACTTTGGAGATACATGAAGTTTGGCTTTAGCTGTAGGTGTCAGTCAAATCTGTAGTGTTGGCTTCAGCTTTCGGAAGGGCAAACTGTCAAATGCCTATTTCAGTTTGGTCCCTGATACTCTTGAAACTGCTTCACCACATCAGATCACCTAGGCTCCATCACCTCTGGGCTGCAGAGTGACCAACACAAACATGCTCACCAATGTGCTGGATCATGGGCTCACACCTGAACATGACAACATTCTACATATAACTTAAGATGAAAGCTTCCTTATGTGTCTTATATGTTGGAATTCCATTAGCCAACTGATAAATGTATTTTAGGAAAAGAAGCTGAAAAATGTTATAATTAATGGGGAGCTAATTTTATGTTCCAAAGTAATTAAGCACTTTCAACTAATTTAGCAAATATGAAAAAAGATTGACCGCCAACACAAATGTTGAGTGTGCATCAGGTAGAGAACTTTATGGAGACCAGAATAACTCTTCTGAACTAATGACTATTTGTAAAACAAATAAGAACACAAAATTGCAGTATTTCTTAAGTAGCAGTATTAAATCATATCATAAATCTTTCTTGGTAGATAGAATTACAACTTTGATTTCAAACTAAATTATATAAGTTATTTAAATTCACTTATACCAGAAATTGTAAAGTAAGCCTTATGGTGTGGTGGTGGCATGCTCATATTATATGCGAGTAAATTAAAAGCTGCCATGGGGTGCTGCATCAGTGAAAATGTGTCCAACATGTTCATCATATTCAGTCACATCCCCAAGAGCTCATTGAGATCTAGTCCTAATATGAAGTAGGAAGGAATGAAAGGCACCACAGAGCAGGGAATGTCATTGCTCCGTGCACACCCTGTCACTCCCAGGGAAGGTCAGCCTCTGCTCAGCCTCGTAATGACCAGTGCAAGGTGCCATCTTGTAACTGAGAGAACAGAAGAGCCACTGCTCCTGGCTATGATGACAAACTTCACAAAACAGTCGCTACTTGTGGGTAACACTTCTCATTTAAGCTTTCCTCTAAGCAGTTCATTCTCAGTGTTGATGTTCATTCTCAGCTGTAGATTTCCTTGAACATTGATTTTTTTTTTAACTTTTGATTTGTTGACTCACTAATTAACTGAAAATATGAATTTGGCTCCAATCTACCTTGCAGTTACTGCATATGGGAAGCATGCAATGCTTCAAGCATCCATTTTGGCCTGATGAGGTATTTGAAACACCTGGCTTTGTGAGTCTCTGATGTCTTATTTCCTCAGCACCTAGCAGAGTGTCTACCCCCTGACAAGTACTCAAGACTACTAGATTTGCTAGGCAAGTAACTCCAGTATTTTGATATTCCTAACCATGGGTCATGTGTGATGTTTGGTAAGTGGACTTTCTATATAATCACTCAGACTGTTAAGGAAAAACAAGAATTCAGGAAAGCCTTCTACAGCTTGTTTCAGGCTGAGAAGCCTCTAAGCTGGCTTAACTCACTTGTTCCATTGTGCTTGCACAGGGATGTATCAGAAACCAATAGGACTGGCTTTGATGATGTTTCCATGGTCACACTTCCTGATCTAGCTCATAAGAATGTATTAGAAGATTTAACAAAAGCCTTCTGAAGTCAGGTGTGAGGCTCAGGGTGTTGCAGCCTCTGCCAGTCTGGTCACCTATTCAAAAGAGGATGCAACTTACAAAGTTGGGTGAATCCTTGTCACTGTGGTTTATGCCAAACCTTTTAATAAAATGCTTTATTTTCATGTTGGAACACTTAATTACTTAAGAGAAGAGTTCTTAACATTTACATTACCTTCTCTTAAGGAAACAAACAAAAAGAGAACTTTTTGTGTTTGCTTTATGATTTCCTAAACACTGGCCTTTTAAAATTTTTTTGAGGGAGGATCTCACTGTGTAACGCTGGGTGCCTAGAATAGGCTGGCCTCAAACTCACAGAGATCTGTCTGCCTCTGCTGCCCAAGTGCTGGTGTTAAAGACATGTGCCACCACGCCTGGCTATAAACACTGCTCTTTGATGAAACTACTGTCAGGTCTGGGTCCTGCATACCGTCACTTATCTGACAGAACTTGCTGGAACAGTGTTCCTGCATTCTGTGCTGTAACCACAGCAGTATTGTGGTTGTTGTTTGTGTCCCCCACCCCAGTCTTTCCTTTCCCTTTTCTGCTCAGGGACAGCTGTTTTTACAGGGAAGGAGAAAACAAGGACTGATCACAGAGCTTCATTTTCCTTCCCACCGTCCACCAGTAGAACACTCTTACCACAAGAAGAGGATTGCCCCTTCTTCTTGTCCCTCTTATTCTGAACATGACCCATGACTAAATATTTATGGTTGTCCTTCCTTGCTGCAGTGGGTAAACCTTGTCCCTGTGGAGTAGCAACTGCCTAGCGATATCCTTACCAGTGTGTATGTATGTGTGTGTGTGTGTGTGTGTGTGTGTGTGTGTGTGTGTTTGAGAGGCAGAGAGAGGTGGCCAGAAATGTAAGAGTATAAACAAAAGCATATATGTGTGCATATATTCTTTTTTTTTAAATTTTATTTATTTTTATATGTGTATGAATGTACTGTCTGCATGCAAGTCTGTGCACCCGTGTCGTGCAATGCCGTGGAGGTCAGAAGAGGGTGTCGGATTCCCCTGGAACTGGAGTTCTCCTGGAATTGGAGTCTCAGACGGTTCTCGGCCGCCAAGTGGGTGCTGGGGATCGAACCCGGGTCCTCTGCAAGAGTGGTCAGCGCTCTTAACCGCTAGGCCATCTCTCCAGCCCATGTGTGCATATATTCTTACATATACATGTCTCAGTTAATGAACTTTCTAGACTTTTATAATTATTTTTCATTATGATTATATCCCTATGCTTCTGCTTAAGGAAGATTTTGGTATATACATGTCAGTGTATAGATTTTAATCAATCTAATCTATCACAAATATGATTTTAATATAACAAAATAAGAAATACTTGGCTTAAAATGTAGCTCTGCCATTGTCTACACATAGTAGGTGTATTCACATTTCATGTACTTAACAGGATATACAAAATGTTCCAAAAATTAGAGAAAAGGGGTGGGGCTCAGTAGTTAAGAGCGATGGCTGCTCTTACAGAGGACCTGGGTTTGATTCCCAGCACCCACATGGAGGCTGACAACTGTCCACGACTCTAGTTCCAGGGAATCTGACTCCCGATCCTGAATTCTACCGGCATTTCATGACAAGGGCAAGCCTACCTGCATGCATGTAATACTATCATACACATAAAACAAATTAAAAAATAGACAAACAGCTATCATTTACTTTCAGCAAATAACTTATATGCAATGGTGAAATGTTGCCAAATACCTGTTATCACTCAGATTTAGAACTCTTAGTTTCTGCATCTGTCCAATTTCTTCAGGAAGAAATTCCAGCTTATTAGAGCGCAGAGACATAACAGTTACATTCTTACAGCTTCCAATCTACAAGAGGCAAAAGAAAGTGGGAATTTCAATTTAGGGTCACCCACAGTGTGAAATCTCACAGAATAAATAAAATATATTTTAAAAGGGAGTCACAATGCACTATTTCTACTTTAAAGAACAAGTTAGGTCACAGATACATTTTTTTCTCTTTTGTTTAAATTTTTTTTTTTTTTTTTGTCTTTTTGAGACAGGGTCTAGCTGTAGCCCCAGCTTGTTTACTTTTTGAGACAGGCTTTCACACTGTAGTTATGGCTAACCTGAGACTTACAATAGTATCCAGACTAGCCTTGAACTCACTGTGATCCTCCTGGGTCGGCTTCTTGAGTGCTGGGATTGGAAGAATGTACCGCCACAACTGCCTTCACAGAATCCAAATCATTGTCATCTCTGTCTTAACATGGCTACCATCTTGCATCACTGTCATCTGTGTCTTAACACAGCTAGTGTCTTGCACATTTACAATTTTGCTCTTGCACTCGATGTCATGTGTATTCTTTCAGATAGGAAGGTAGCACATACCTCGTATTCTTTCACATATCAAAAATCACTTTCTTAATAATTTAAACATATAAGTACTTGGTAGCACTGTTTTTTGCCTTTCCAGGTACTGATATACTACATATTCAAAAATGAAACACCATTGATAGTTCCTTGGGAAAGCTAATTTCATGTCACATCCCAATGGTATTTGTCATTTTTACTATTAAGTTTTAACCCTAAGGTAATGATATATTTATTATTATTCTATCATTATGGAAGTGTTTAGTAGAAGGTATTAGATTGAAAATACATTTCATACTTTTTCAACATAGTAAATTAAAGCCAGTTTAGAGATAGAATTTAACAGAATCTCTTGATGTATCTGGAAGCTAAAATAATATTACAAGAAGCATGGAACATTACAAACATACTTATGGTAAAAAAAAAACCCTTTTACTTTGGAAACGGAAATGTAATTATCCCAAATGTTATGTATAACTATTCTTAAAGGCAAACTACATAAATTAAATGATTCAAACTGCATTCCTTAGCATTGATTAACATATTTTATTATTCTTTGCTTGCAATATTTAAGTCAGATGCATTATCTGGAGTTTGTCATTTAAAATACAACAATTAGCATATATCTATATAAACAGTCAATTCATACATATTTTCACGACTCAACTCATAAATCTACTCTGCTGTTGCACCTGTTAGGATTTCATTTCAAAACAGATTCATGAAAGCTAATTGATAGAAATGAGCTTGCTCCTCACTTCTCTGGGTAGCTCTGGGAGGAAGTTCTCATCCACAGCTAAGGTTCGGAGACTGTGGAGGAAGCCGACAGTTGGGGGGAGCGATTCCAGCTCATTGCAGCTGCAGTCAAACTCTTCCAATAAAGATAGGCTGAGAAGTCAAACACACTAGTTAGGCAGTCTAGAAAGCTATGTGCTAAAGAAAAGTTTTAGAAAACCCCATATGTCCAAATTCACCCAAAATTATTAATCTAGGCATGAACAGTAATATATAATCTACTTAATAAATTCAGTTAGATGGGTCAAATATCATCAAGTGCATGGCTTAATTTGGTCAGAAAGCAAGACAGAACAGGGGTGAACTGTACCAGACTTTACTAAGCACCTTAACCCCTGACCCCCAATTGTATAAAACACCTACCTTTAAAATCCGTTTTACAGGTGAGCAAATTGAGGCTTACAGAGGCCAAGCAATGTGCCCTAAGCCAGACCAAGTAGCAGAGCTGGGTCTGAAACACTAACACCATTATCCTGCCTCTGAGGCAGGATGTCCACAGTCAGCTTATAGATGAACTAACTGGGTAAGGCTGAGGAATCGGCTTCCCCATCACTCAGTGAACAAGTGCTTGCGGAAATCGAGCACAGAGCTGAAGTCAGTCATCTCTTCCACTTACTCCACGTATGATGAATAAATAACACAAAACCAACCACAGTTCAAAACCAAAGCTGTTTCATTCACCTCCCAAGCAGAGACACAGCAGAGAAGAAATTCACTACCATATGGTGATCTGAAGATGAAAGGCCACAGCAGTGGGGGTGAGGAGAGCCGATGGCCAGGCTCCGCTCAGGAAAGACCCAAGACTTACTTTGCAGAAAGGGCAGCCTGAATACAGTTAGCAAACCAAGCCCTGATCAGGGATCAGGAGATTCTGTTGCCTTTCTGTCTAGTGTGACTCTGAGCAAGGTCCCCCCAGGCTCAGGAGCCTTGCTAGGTTCAAATGGTTAGAACCAGTTGTGGTAAAACACAGCATTCAACTTCTCATAGCAGCTTGAGGCAAGCACTGGTAAGTGAAAAGTTATCTCTCTACACACCCAAGTCAGGGATCTTCTCTGCAAGCCTTAGAGGGTGAGAAGAGATCCCACCTCATGTAGCTCATGTCATAAGTGGTGAGAAGCCAGCATGGGTTCTGCCATTAAACAGATGCTGAGTAAGGTCTTTTCTTATTACTGGTGAAGCCAATTAAATTTGTTTCTAGTTGAGACCACCATGCATATAAGTGGTCATACTCCTGGGTGTCAGGTGGTCAGAACAGTGTGATATGCTTTATGTGAGCTTGTGGGGAAGGAACTGAAGCACAGTGACACTGTCTCTGTTTTAAAGAAAGATGCCTAGCACTGTGTTTTATAGATCCAGTGTACTTGGTGAACTTTTCCAGCTTGGACAAAGGATTTCCACCAGAGCTTAGGGTCATCTACTCAGCAAAGGCTCACAAAGCTACCAGGCTTATTTTTTAATAGTAAAAATTTCAGCTGTATACTCAGATCCTGAGTTAAAGATAGGTTAAACAACTTAAAAAATTAACTGAAGATCCTCATTTTTCTTTCTTTTGTATGAACATGATTTTTAAAATTTGTTGTTTTTTGTGTATTAGTATATTAAGTGCACCAATGTTGGACAATGCCCGAGGAGGTGGGAAGAGGGTCTGGATGCCCTGGAACTGGAGTTATAGGTAGGTTGCTAGCCACCATGTGGGTGCTGGGGAATGGATCTGGGTCCTCTGCGTGTGTAGCCACTTGTCTTAAGCTCTGATGCATCTCTCCGGCTCCATGAACATGTTTTAAGGTTGATCTTAAGTGGCAGTAAGGCAGTTCTTGGTTGGCACAGTTCTGTTGTACATGGATTTCAGCTGTCATACTTCATCCAAACAGCACTAGACCCTCAACAACAGGGTTCACATTTCAGCTACTTGGTATTTTAACTGTAACCACTTGAAGCATCATAGTTTTTCTTGTCCATAAATCACAATATGAATACTGATGCATATTACAATTGGTGACCAGGCACATCACTGTTGAGGTCCCTTGATTGGTTATGTACATACATCGGCACTAATTTCACACAGACAGCAAGGTAGGTAGTTGTGCTGTCTTCTTGTCTGCCAGCAGTAGACAGACACTGTGGACAAAAGAATTTGTCAAGACACTACTACTGGGGCTGAGGAGATGGTTCTGTGGGTAAAGTGCCTGGCGTGCAGCACGAGGCCCTGAGTTCAATTCCCATCACCCACATAAAAAAAATCTGGCTGTGCTAATACATGCTGGTGATCTCAGCACTGGGGAGAAAGAGAAAGGTGGGTCCTTGGGGGCTCTTTGGGCAGCCAGTCTACCTTAGCTGGTAAGCCCCAGACCTGTGAGAGACCTTGTCTCAAAAAAAAAAAAAAAGGTAGATAACTTCTGAAGAAGAACACCCAAGGTTGACCTCTGGTCTCATATGCACATGTATGTTGTATCCCCCATATGCAGCTGCATGCACACAGATATGTACCCCATCTCCCAAATCTGAGTGTAGTAAAGCCAAAGCATCTAGTATGCTATGGAAATACCCCTACACGGTTTGAATAGAATGTACAGAGAACTATAGATGAGATAGGTGCACACGGGAATGTTGACATCAGTGTTAAGAGCACCTACGTGAGCTTCCAGAGGAACCTAGGTGAGGCAAAGCAACCCACATACCTGAGGAAGAGACCTGGAGGAAGGATGCTGGTGAGGAAGTTCACCTGAAAGGGACCTCAGAGATATGCCTTGACAGCGAGACCACCAGGGAACGAGTGTGAGAAATGGGCCCAAACTTTGAAAGGAGGGTAACAAGTCACCAGGGCAAAGAAAAGACAATCGCTTTACCGCAAAACTCACTATGAAAGGAAAGCAAGGACTCCGGTTCCAAGGAATCCAATGCCCTCTTCTGACCTCCGTAGGCATTGCACAACATGGGTGCACCTACATACATGCAGACAGTATACTCATACACATAAAATGAGATAAAAATAGGCAGAAAGTCTAAAAGATTTTGTCATAAATTTTCCTTTGTTTAAGGAATGCATAGTCATTTTATGGTCCCTGTATTCTGATTTATGATCAATTCATATTGATATTTAATAAGCTCCTGGCACAGAGCTCCAAAACCCTTGGCACTACCAACATCCAGGTATCTTTTTGCTTTAGTGAGAAAACTATGGGTCTTACAGAATTTCAGGGGCCATGCATGCTAGGGACACTAGGGAAAGCCACCCTGTACTCTCAGGGTTGGACCCTTCAGTTTCACCTCTGACCTGTGGGAAGGGGAAGGAGGCTAAAGGTTGAGATGACCACCAAAGGCCAATCACATAATCATGAATGTTTACAAAATAAAGCCTCCACACATCCTTTTGGGATGAGGTTCAGGGAGCTCCGACTGCTGAGCAGCTCGGGCTGCTGGAAGGAGGGCCACAGACAGCAGCAGCTTCTACTTCCCTTGCAAAGACCTCTCCTTATCCATGCAGCTGGTCATTCATACCCTCACACACCTCCATGACACAGGCCAGCCTCTTTTTAGTTGCTCTGAGTCATTCTATCAAAAGACTGGACCCATGGGGCTAGAGAGATGGCTCAGTGGTTAAGAGGAATGGCTGATCTTGCAGAGGACCCAAGTTCAAGTCCCAGCACCCATATGGCAGCTAACTGCCTAAAACTCCAGTTCCAGGGGATCCTCCACTCTTCTCTCATCTCTGTTGGCGCTGCACAACACAGGTGCACTTACATGCATATAGGCAATACACTCATACACACAAAATAAAACTAATAAGTAAGATTAAAAAAAAAAGACTGGATCTTGGGAGGGCATCATGGGAACCCCTGTTTTCAGGTGGTCAGGAATCTGAGATATGGATTTGTGATGGCCTTTTAGAGGAGTATAGTCTTCTGGGACTGAGCCCTTACTTATGAGTTCTGATTCCAAGTGACGATATAGATGGATCCAAACTGTTCTAAGGTTTTTGGGTGAGGAACTACTGGGTGTGGGAACAGCACACACGTCACACACCAGTGGTGTTTCTGTGCTGTGTGTTGGGAGTACAGTCACAGAACCAGACTGTGTGATATTACTCATCACAGGATATACAGCAATAGTCTATTATATAGGAATTTTGTACTAATACATCGTTAGAACTTTGTGGGCAGTAGGACCTAATATGATATATCGCATACAGATCTGTCCTACTATGCAAAGCAAGGTCTTCTTGTCTTAAAAAGAACATCCTTTTCCCTATACAATAGCCATTATGAATTGGGAATTTATGGCCTGAAAGCCATTTGGCATCTTTGGGTTATCCATTTCTCATTTACCTCAGAAATTCCCAAGGTTGAAACTTATAACCTACAATTCCAGCTGATTTTATTAATGGTTAGCTTTTTAAAAAAAATCACTAATGCAATTTAGTAGTCTCTTGTATAAAATCAGTTACGGGATTTTATCAGAATATCACTGGTATAATAAAAATGAAGTAAAAATAATAAACCTAATAGATATATCTTATATAATAGATATATAGCCTCTGTAACTGTACAGGTTAAAAATGAAGACAAAAAAATCATAAGGTATTTTCAAGTAGTGTTTCCTAAATTTGGGCACTGTAAACATCTCCAGGCCGACCTGCTGAGATGCAGATTCTAATGGCGCAGTTGGAGACCTAGCTGTGCACCTGTGCCCAGCTGCTAGAAGAAGCTTCGGCGGTGGGGCTGAGAAGGTGTTAAATAAAGCCAGTGATAACCTTCCAAGAGCATTTTTTTTGTCTTTTTGAGACAGGGTCTCCCTACAGCCCCAGCTGGCCTAGAACTCACTCTATATATAGATTAGGCTGGCCTTGAACTCACAGAGATCCTCCTGCTTCTGCCTCCCCAGCAAGGATTAAAGGCATGTGCTACCACGCCTGGCTTAAAGATGGTTCTTAGCCACCATGTGGGTGCTGGGAATCAAACCTGGTTCCTCTCCAAGAGCAGTTGGTGCTCTTAACCGCTGAGCCATCTCTCCAGCTCCCCCAGAGCAATATTTAAAACACACAAAACAGGTGTGCCAATATAGCTGGAGAGGTGCTAGAGCTGTGTGTGGGTCACAGGTCCATCAGTACCAGGTATGTTCCTACAGGAAACCATGCTTCTAGGAACACAGCAGTCTCAACTCCATTATCTGAAGATGTACTCCCTGCCTTTCTTTAGATTAGTTTGGTCTTCGTGACATGTCTGGTTGGGAAGATATTACTGTGTTTTTAGCCTAAATTACAGAAATGATGGAAGTGGGAATGTGATAATTAGGGATAATCTATAATTCCACTTGAACATCATTTATATGATCAATAGGGACCATTGGAGCTAATATGGGTGTACATACCAATAAACAGGAATGAGTGGCTTTAGGGATCACTTTAACTCATACTTAGCAGAAGTAATTGAACTCAGCAGAAATTGTTCTGACCACTCAGCTCTGATTCTGCTAAGGCCCCTGAGAGCTTAGTGGCCTTCATCCTGTTTCTCATCTGTACAATGGGCTGCAGCAAATCTATAGCAGGTCAGTGAGGATTAGGTGTATATTAACCTCTGGTGTAGAAGTAGCATTCCATTAGTGACCCTACAGGAGGTAGATAGCATGCCAAGGAAATCAAGTCCTCAGGATCCTGTTCTGAAACATGCAGAAGTTATTATGGGATATTCACTTGTTAAAGTTGATTGTCTTGGGGGATAAAGCTGCTTATAAAATCAGCAATTGATTAATAACACATGAGAGGTACTTAGCTTTCAGACCTCTCTGTAGAATTTTATCTTATCAGTTGAGATTTTGCAGAGGGGGTGGGAGGAAACAAGAGACAGTGCGAGAGAAGAAGAGGGATGGTTGGAGGGAGGGAGGGAAGGAGAGACAGAGGGAGGGAAAGATGGAGGTGAGGAGGCAGGGACTGGGAATGGAGAGAGGAAGGAGGGGAGAAAGGGAAGAAAGGAGAGATTATTTGGCTAAGGCAAGTTGCTCAAACAGTAACTGCCAGTGTACTAGGCTGAAGACTTGGAGTGAATGTACATATGTAGCCCAGGGCGGAGACCAAGCTGCAGAGCACTGGACTGGAGTCTGGACTGAGCCAGTACAGAGATCAGTCAGTTGAGCTGCTCATGTGCTTAGCTGTCAGCTTCAGCTTCGTCAGTTGGCAGCAGGGGTGACAGCAGAGCTCTCAGGCCTGAGCACACATGAGGAATTAAGGCACACCGAGCCCTGCTGTGTGTGCACAGGGAGTACTGAGTTGTTCTTGCTCTGTTCTCTCTTAAGAAATGTTTGTCCTGGAGTACCTACATCAGTTGGGCAGCCTTCATCGTGACATCCTGAATCACGTACAAAGCACACCGGTTGTACTCACCCTGCTGCTCTGTCTGGAACCCCTACCCCCTCTCTCTAGTCTCCCTCCCTTCTCAGGTAATCCCTCTTCTACTTTCACAGGGTTTCACATGTGACAACACATGATGTGAGTCTTTCTGAGCCTGATTTGTTTTACTCTGGTGATTTCCATAATTTTTGTTTTCAGAGATTGTAAACCAATATCATTTAATTTAGGCTAAGAATCCATTTAGATCTCAGCCTTCATTTCCCGTTACCCTTAGATGAGCTTCTCCAGCTGCTTCTCTGACAAGACGTTAACAGACTCTAGTCACACTAATTCTTTCTTGTTGACTAGAGAAACCCACCTGGTTCATTCTAAATCTCTATCTAAGCTGGGTTTGGTCAAATTGAGGAGGACACAGCATCTATTAGAAACAGAGTCACTTAGAGATTTTTCCTTGAAATTCCGGCTGCTTTCCAGCAGTTCCAGTCATTCTATAGATAATACATTTTTCATGTGAGCAAGTCTCCTTTGCTCTCTTTAGGAAGCCAGCTGGATGGATTGAAAAGAAAGATTGCAAAAAATAACTTCAGATTGCAGGAGACAACTTTCATCACAGTGCAAAATACTGCCAAATCACTTTTTAGTTGAAAAATATGTGAGAAATCTGTGGAGAAAATGGCTCCATTTGTTACTATTTTTTTTAATTGTACATGCTCCAAATGAGGATACTAAAAATTCTTTAACCAGTCAAAACTATAGAAATGTTTCATGCATGTTGAAACGGCTCTTGAGTGAGTGCCAGGACAGCCTTCATTAAGTTCTGTGCATTTAAAAATCATCAGTTATATCCTATCCGGTCATCTTTTGGTGTGTCTCCCATTAACCTTTCATGTGTGAATGTGACTTATCTATCATTTTGGCCAATACATCTAATTTTTGTGTGTGTGAATTTCCAATTCCTCTAATACCATTCACTTATGATCAATTCATCATGTAGCAGTATTCTGGTGAGTGGCAGAAAGCATTTGTGACAGTGGTTCTGTGGGATCATAATGAGCCCGTAGAACTCCTGGCAATGCTGAGAAAGGGGCTTTAGGGCAGAGCTCTTGCTGGGCATGTGCGACACTGGGTAATTGGTCCCTAGCACACAAAACAAACAAATAAACAAGGCAAAATAAAACAGAACAAAACGAAAGAAACAACTCCTGTTGCCCTTATGTCACAGGGCACTATTGCACTTGTGTCTGTGGCAACACTCGGGTAGATAGACATACTGTGTTGCCAGTCACAGAAGATAGCAGAGGTGACAATGTGTGGCAGGCACACTTGTTAAGGTCAGCAAACACTACATTATTTGTTGATGTGCTTAGAAGGCTGTGCTTTTTTTTTTTTTTTTTTTTTTTTGTCCTTTCGAGACAGGGTCTCCCTGTAGTCCCAGCTGTCCTGGAACTCACTCTGTAGACCACGCTGGCCTTGAACTCACAAAGATCCACCTTCCTCTGCCTCCCAAGTGCTAGGATTAAAGGCATGCACTACCACGCCTGGCAGAAGGCTGTGCTTTTTACAACAGTAGTTCACTGTGCATTTCCCTTCTTTCTCCAAAAGCTTACTGTAAGAAGTATGCGGTGGTCTGCCTCAAACAGCCTTGGATGTCACACTTGTGGATGAAAGCACCTCTGAGATGTTCACACAATGATAAGATGCAAGTCCCTGTCATCAAGTGACACATGGCTATACCATGAATCTGAACAGTTTGTTCTTGAGGACTCTGCAAGAAAGCATGCCAGGCTGCGGAGACTGCTCAGTGGATAAAGGGCTTGCTGCTGAAATCTGAGGACCTGAATCTCCATCCCCAATGTTCATGTGAAAAAGCTGGCCAGTAAGATTAGCTATGATCAAGAAAAAAAAAAAAAAGCAGCTGGGCGTGGTGGCGCACACCTTTAATCCTAGCACTTGGGAGGCAGAGGCAGGTGGATCTTGGTGAGTTCAAGGCTAGCCTGGTTTATAGAGTGAGTTCCAGGCCAGCTGGGGCTACAGGGAGACCCTGTCTCAAAAAGCCCCCCCCCCCAAAAAGAAAGAAAACAAAAGACACTAATTGTTGGAGAGGGTGTGGAGAAAGGGGAACACTTATTCAATGCTGGTGGGATTGCAAACTTGTGCAGCCCCTATGGAAAACAGTGTGGAGAACTCTTTTTAAAAATTTTTTTAATTTATTTTTTTATGTGTATGGGTATACTGTCTGCATGTAGGTTGGTGCACATGTGTCATGCAATGCTGCAGAGGTCAGAAGAGGACGTTGGATTCCCCTGGAACTGGAGTTAAAGACGGTTCTTAGCTGCCATGTGGGTGCTGGGAATCAAACCCGGGTCCTCTGCAAGAGCAGTTGGCACTCATGCTAAGTCATCTCTCCAGCCCAGGAACTCTTAAAAGACTAAAAATAAACCTACCATTTGATCCAATTATACCACTCCTAGATATATACCCAAAGGATGCATCCTGTAGCAGAGATACATGCACAGCTATGTTTATTGCTGCTCTTTTTGTAATAGCAAAGTGCTGGAAGCAACCCACATGTCCCTCAACTGATGAGTGGATAATGAAAATGTGGTACATTTATACAATGGAGTTCTATGCAGCAGTGAAAAGGGATGACTTCATGAATTTTGTAGGCAAATGGATGGAATTGGAGGCTGTTATACTGAGTGAGGTCACACTGTCTCAGAAAAACAAATGACATATTATCCCTTATTTGTGGTTTATAACACCAAATCTCTATATGTAAATTAAAATGAGTAACTACTCAATAAAGATAACATCAAAATAATTGTTAGTGCCATTGATATACCTTGAAATATATCTCTCTATTTTTTCACATTTAAGATTTAAGACATCTTGTAAAGATGAGAAAAATTAAGGGATGAACTAATTTTAACAAAAGTTTTTGCCACTTTTATCATAATACATTGTTCTAGTTTGTCTTCAATTGCTGTGACAAAACACTCTGACCGACACCAACTTGGGGAGGAAAGGGTTTATTCAGTTTACATCTCCTGGGTCACAGTTCTCAGGAAGCCAAAGGCAGGAACTCAGGGCAGGAACCTGGAGGCAGAAGCTGAAGCACAGGCCATTGAGAAGTGCTGTTCACTGGCTTGCTCCCCTGGCTCATGCCCAGCCTGCCTTTTTATATGGTACACAACAACCTGTCCAAGTTCTTTGTGGGCTGGGCCCTCCCACACTGCTTGACAATGAAGACAATACTCCACAGATGTGGCCACAGGCCAATCCAATGGAGCCAATTCCCCAATTGAGGCTCCCTCAACCCAGGTGTGTCAAGTTGACACTAAAGCTATCCAGCACAAACATAATGTCTATATTAAAAGTAACTACCCAGCCATACCACTCCTGGGTATGTACCCTCAAGACTCATCTTACCACAGAGATACATGCACAGCCATGTTTATTGTACCTCTCTTCACAATAGCAAGGAGCTGGAACCAACCCAAGTGCCCCTCAACTGACGAATGGATAGAGAAAATGTGGTACATCTACACAATGGAGTTCTATGCAGCGGTTAAGAAAGATGACATTATGAGCTTTGCAGGTAAATGGCTGGGGCTAGAAGATATCATGCTGAGTGAAGTAACACAGTCCCAGAGAAACAATCAATGAATGGTATCCCTCATCTGTGGATGGTAGCACCAATTACCTAATTGTATGGCAAACTGAGCAACATCAATGTAATCTGAAAACAATGTGCTCTTATATTGTGAATCCCTTAAAAAATAATAAACAAATAAAAAAAGAGAAAANTATGTGTATGAATGTACTGTCTGCATACAAGTTTGTGCACCCGTGTCGTGCAATGCCGCGGAGGTCAGAAGAGGGTGTCGGATTCCCCTGGAACTGGAGTTCTCCTGGAATTGGAATTTCAGACGGTTCTCAGCCGCCATGTGGGTGCTGGGGATCGAACCCGGGTCCTCTGTAAGAGCGGTCGGCGCTCTTAACCGCTAGGCCATCTCTCCAGCCCCTAAACAGGAAGGCTTTTTGCCGAACCCATGCAAAACATCACTGAACATCTGAAGAGATTTGGTCATCTAGAACCTACCCCAAGACTTGCGAGCATATTTCAAAGTTTATACTTTATGGTGGCATATTCAAAACAACTGCTCTATCTATCTATCTATCTATCTATCTATCTATCTATCTATCATCTATCTATCTATCTATCTATCTATCTATCTATCATCTATCTATCTATCTATCTATCTATCTATCTATCTATCTATCATCTCTATCTATCTATCTATCTATCTATCTTGAATATTTTGTAAATTTTAATAACTAGGGCCAAATCTCTTAGGACATGTTATTAAGTCTCATGGCATTAACTAAAAGCCTCCTGTATAAGATTAAAATGGATGGCTATCTCCAGAATAGAAAATAGTAACACGCTTAAGATAATCAGGGACACAGAATTGTTGTTAATTTTCAGTCCACTCCTGACTTGTACTGGAGTCCCATTTATAGCTATTAGAGTAAATGGACAAAAATGTTCTCCATGTTTCCCTGTATTATACAAGTGACAACTTTGGCATTTCTTTTCCATATAACAAGATAATTTGGCTCAGAAAAAGCTGGGATCTACCTCCTTGAACCAGCAGTAATGCAGTCCAGAGGGAGACAGTCTGAAAGAGTGTGGTAAACCCTTTCAGCTTGGTTCCTGTTTATAGGTATGTGATACAACTCCTGCCTTCTGGAAAACTATAAATCAGGATTTAGGGGTCTTGGAAACAAGAGAGGCTGGTCTGATTGTAGTGACAATTACAAAATCAGAGGGGGTTAAGGCATACACCTCCTCCCTCCAGGATGCAATTTAGCCCTATAGTTAAATAATAAGCATTGGGAGATAAAGGCTTCAGTGCCAGCTGTGGGCTGTCCTACTAGGAGGTGTTGGCCAGGGAGGCTTTAAAAGCCCCCCAAACAAAGGCCATTTGCCTATAACTTTGGGTGCACATAAAAAATGGACAGTAAGATCCTATTGCTGAAGATACAGCACGATATGAGCATGAAAAAAATTATGTTGAGACCCTGCACTGCAAATTAACAGCTGATCTTCATGGTGTCAGAAAGTACTATGTAAACTGCTGGAAAGAAATGGTATTTGAAGCTTTACTACAGACTTCTCGTGCTGCACTTGTACATGCCAAAGAGGATGTAGTGCAATAGTGGTAGTCTGGTACATGTACACCTGTAAAGAAAAAAAAGTTCCAATTCCATGTATGGCCCACTCCCTGGCAGGGTTGGACACATGGCTGATACTGTGGCCTTGGTGCCCCCTAATGTCAGGAGGCTCTATTAACCACATTAGAAAGCTATTGGCATCCCTTTGTCAAAGAGTTATAATGCCCCGACCAAGGTATCATCCAAGCATATGTAACATGTTATAATAGAGTAACCCGTTATAATATTTAATATTTGTTAGTATTTGTGCTTTATTACTAGAATTAAAAGGAGACTGCTAAATGACCCACCAGTCCATTGCAAACAGAACTTGGACAGTCCCAAGAGTTTGACGTGTCACCTCAGAGGAAAAAAAATATGGATCTTCTATCTCACTCTTTCTTGTCCTCTCCTCCAAAGCCCAGGGACTCTGTCAGAAGAGGTTGGCACATCAGATTATAAGGGCCAAGGAGAGGGGGATAAATTGTGAGATCACAGCAAAAATGGACTGGATTTTTTTTTTTTTTACTTTATCAACATGTTTGTGTAAGCAAACCTCTTCAACTGGACTTGGGGACCCTGAGTTGTACAAAAACTGGGCTCAGATGTTAACTAATTGGGTTTATATGGATATGCATTATGTTTGTTGCCTATGTGTACTACTTAATGATCAAATAAAAATTAAGAAAGAAAAAATAAATTGCATTTAAGTAAAAAGTATATTATGAACATAAAAAAGAAAGAAAAGGCTGGCTGTGATAGTGGTGCACTTGAATCCCAGTGTGAAGATGAGAGAGGAGGATTCTGGGGCTGGTTGGCCAACGTGCGTAGCATTAGCATGCTCAGTGATCTCTGTGTCTAAAAAGATGGTGGACTGGAAACACTTGTTAGAGCAATAAGACAAGAAAAGGAAATCAAATGACTACTAAATGGAAAAGAGGAGGTCAAACTATCCTTTTTTGCAGATGACATAATATACCTAAGGGACACCAAAAATTCCACCAGAAAACTAGAAATGACTAACAGTTTCGGCAATGTGGCCGGGTACAAAATTAATATAAAAAAATCAGTAGCCTTTCTTTAGGCCAACAACAAGCAATTAGAGAAGGAATACAAGGAGACCTTCCCATTTACAATAGCATCAAAAAATAAAGTATCTCAGTACAAACCTGACCAAAGACACTAAAGATCTCTACAATGAAAAATCCTTGAAGAACGAGATTGATGAAGACATCAGAAGATGGAAGAACCTCTCACATTCATGGATTGGAAGAATTAATACAGTAAAAATGACCATCCTGCCCAAATCAATACATAGATTCAATGCAGTCTTAATGAACATTCTCATGACTTTCTTTACAGACTTAGGAAAAAAATTCTAAAATTCATATGGAAAAACAAAAGACCCCAGATAGCTAAAGCAACACTGGACACAAAGAACAATGCAGGGGGGATTACCATACCAGACTTCAAACTCTATTACAGGGCTATAGTAATAAAAGCAGCCTGGTACTGGCACAAAACAGACCCATAGATCAATGGAACAAAGCTGAAGATCCAAACTTGATCACATGCATTTCATGTTTGACAAAGGAGCCAAGAAGACTCAATGGAGGAAAGACATTATTTTCAGCAAATGGTGCTGGCAAAACTGGATTACCACTTGCAGAAGAATAAAACTAAACCCCTACCTTTTACCCTGTACAAAAATCAACTCCATATAGATTAAAGACCTCAGTGTGAAACCTGAAACTCTGAAAATGATAGAAAAAAAAATGTTGCAGTAATGTATAAGATATAGGGCTAGGAAAAGTCTTTCTAAATCAGACAGCAGTTGTGCAGGAAATAAGATCCACAATTGACAAGTGGGACCTCATTAAATTAAAAAGCTTCTGTACAGCAAAAGAAACAATCAAAGCAGGGAAGAGAAAACCCACAGAGTGGAAGGAAACCTTCCCCAGTGACACATCTAACAGAGGTCTAATCCAGATTATATAAATTACTCAAAAAACAAAAGAGCAAGAAAACAAATGACCCAACCAAAGATGGAGCAAAGAACCAAACAGAGACTTTACAAAGAAGTAAAAATGGCTGAGAAACATCTTAAAAAGTGTTCAACATCACTAGTAATTAAGGAAATGCAAATTAAAACCACTTTAAAATTTTATCTTACCACAGTAAGACTGGCTATGATCAAGAAAACAAATGATACCAAATGCTGGAGAGGTTGTGGGGAAAGGCGAACTCTCAATCACTGCTGGTGGGAGTGCAAACTTGTGCAACCCCTGTGGAAAGTAATGTGGAGAACTCTTAAAAGGCTCAAAATGAGCTTACTACCTGACCCAGTCATGCCACTTCTGGGTATAAACTCAGAAGATTCATCATATTATAGAGATACATGCACAACCATGTTTATTGCAGCTTTCTTCACAATAGTGCCCCTTAAGTGGTTAAGGGGCAACCTAAGTGCCCCTTAGCTGATGAGTGGATAATGAAAAATCTATACAATGAAGTTCTGCAGTAAAGAAAGAAAACATCATTACATTTTCAGGTAAATGGATGGAGCGAGAAGTCTTATGCTAAGTGAAGTAACACAGTCCTAGTAAGACAAGCGATGCATGGTGTCCCTCATTTGTGGATCCTAGCACCAAATTCTTATATGTAAGTCAATCTGGATGCTACTATAGATATAACTTGAAGCTTATGTCTCTATTTTCAAAAGTTCTGAAATTTATGAGAAAGAATATCTTCTTTGAAAGTACATTAAAACATACATCTGTGCTGTGGGGATAGCACAGCTGTTAAAGGCGGAGGCTAAGAACTGCAAAAAAAAAAAAAAGGAAAACGTACATCAACTTGCTATGTAACCTGGGAATGTAAAGTTATATTTCTTTCTGTCTGCATGCAAAATTACTGTTAAAATGTGAATACCAAATGTGTTTTGGAATTAACCTATATCTTATTTTCAGACTCTGTCATTTTGGTATATATGTGGAGTGTATACATGTACATTTTGGAGTAATATAAAATTAAAGGGAACAACAACAACAAAAAGAAAGAAAGAAGTATAATAACTAAACAACTGTTATACTCCTCAAACTAAAAATATATAATTATATCTTAGAAGATAAATGTGAAATTCTATATCTACTATAATTTCTGAATGTTGACTACTGGCAAAACTATAAAAATAATGTGAAATTTGTCAATGTTACTATAATGTGAGTTTGCCATTCACCCTCTTTCAAAATTCTCCAGCCTATACAAAGTCTTTCAATGTAATCATGTTACTTCTTAAAGGGTGATGTTAATTAATAAAATCTTTCAAAAATTATGTGTATAAAAATTATGTGTATATAAGTGTATTGCCTGCATGCTTGTAAGTGCACCTGTGTTATTCAATGTCCACAGAGGCCAGAATAGGGCTTCAGAGACCCTGAAGAAGAGTTACAGATGGGTGTTAGCTGCCATGTGTGTGCCAGGAAATGAACTTGGGTCCTTTGCGGGAGCATTCCGTGCTCTTTACCTCTGAGCCATCTCTCTAGCACGTCTCATTCTGTAACAGTACCTTTACGGAATTTCAAATGTGAAGGGATTGGGAAATGGGGCATATAGGAAGTAGGGGGATTGAATAAGTTGTGTGAGTGACAAAAGAGGGCCCTCCCTCTTCTTCCCATGTGCAAAGGAGAGGTCACATTTTCACAACAGCATTGAAGCTGCTGGAAGGCTGAGAGAAGAGCACTCTGATGAAGGCTGCCTTGCTGGGCCAGCCTTTGGAACCTTCAAAGCACGTTTCTGTTTCAGTCACTTC
This sequence comes from Rhizomys pruinosus, assembly GCA_009823505.1. Lineage (NCBI taxonomy): Eukaryota > Metazoa > Chordata > Mammalia > Rodentia > Spalacidae > Rhizomys > Rhizomys pruinosus. The sequence continues at coordinate 1,871,783 of VZQC01013012.1, read as the reverse complement.
ATCTAGTTTATTGTCGTTCAAGGAGACTAAGTGATAGCATATCATCACTTTCCAAGTAAGCACAAACATGTTTCTAGTGAATGATGACCTCTCATTCCCACCATAGCCACAATCCTCGCGTAGGTGAACAAAGGTTAAGGTCAGTAAGTTGATACAGCAGGTTTTCTCTCTCTCTCTCTCTTTTTAAAATATATGTTTGAAAAAAAAAAATAAAATATATGTTTGGTTTATTTTATGTGTGTGTAGCGGGCAGTGAGCATGCAATGGCATTTGAGATCAGGGGATAAAGTGTGGGAGTCAGATCTATTTCCTTTCTACCATGTGGTTCCTGGGGGTTGAACTCAGGCTGTCAGGCTTCACAGCAAACACGTTTACCTGCTGAGCCTTCTGGTTGGCCCCACTAGTTCTATCTGTAACAATGGTTACACTTTGCTGAGGCAGCTTAACAGCAACTTCTGAGAAACATTTCTTCTTTTCAGATGAGAACATTGTGGTTCTGAGATGGGAAATGACCTGCCCACGTTCAATTGATTAACTTGTGTCAGGGTTGAAACCATAGGGTTGAGACTCATATCCTACTGCCTGTGAGTGATAACAGAATTTGGAGATGTTCAAGACACAATCCCAGCCCAGTCTGCACTTAGGGAGCTTGTATTTTAGCTGTGAGGCCATGGCAAAATAATAAAGCTAAATGGTGGTCCAAAAGATACATAACTTGTGTAAGACCTGGAAAAAAGTCCCAAGTCAGTACTGTTGCTCTGCCTGAACATGGAGTCCCCAAAGCTGTTTGCCATGTGACATGTTTGTCAGCACCCTTGACCACCTGCCATTTCAGGCCTCTTCAGTCTCCAGAGATGGGAGGGGCTACAGTTCTCTCATTTGGTTTGCTCATACTGTTTCAAAGAGTGACTTTAAAAAATATATTTTATTTATGTGCTGGATAGCTTTATTGTCAACTTGACACACCTGAGTTGAGGGAGCCTCAATTGGGGAATTGCTTCCATTGGACTGGCCTGTGGCCACGTCTTTGGGGCATTTTCTTGATTGTTGAGTGATGTGGGAGGGCTCAGTCCATTGTGGGCAGTGCCACCCCTGGGCAGGTGGTTCTGTACTGTATAAGAAAGCAGGCTGGGGCTGGAGAGATGGCCTAGTGGTTAAGAGCGCCGACCGCTCTTGCAGAGGACCCGGGTCGATCCCCAGCACCCACATGGCAGCCGAGAACTGTCTGAAACTCCAATTCCAGGAGAACTCCAGTTCCAGGGGGATCCGACACCCTCTTCTGACCTCCGAGGCATCGCATGATATGGGTGCACAAACTTGCATGCAGACAGTACATTGATACACACACAGAAATAAATAAATGCTGGGCGTGGTGGCACACGCCTTTAATCCTAGCACTTGGGAGGCAGAGGCATGTAGATCTCTGTGAGTTCAAGGCCAGCCTGGTCTACAGAGTGTGTTTGAGGACAGCCAGAGCTACAGGAAGACCCTGTCTCAAAAAGACAAAAAAAAAAAAAAAAGAAAGCAGGCTGAACATGGGTCAGGGGAGCAAGCCAGAAAGAAGCATTTCTCCAGGGCCTGTGCTTCAGTTCCTGCTTTCAGGTTCCTGCCTTGAGTTCCTACCTTGGGGCTTCCTCAGCGATGAACCCGGGAGATGTAAGACAAATACACCTTTTCCTCCCCAAGTTGGTATTGGTCAGAGTGTTTTGTCACAGCAATTGAAAGCAAACTAGAACAATGTATTATTTTTATTTTATGTGTATGACTATAATAGTTGCATGTAGTAGGTAGGTTCTTCATCTGTGTCATACAATGCCTGTGGAGCCCAGAAGAGGGCTGCAGATCCCCTGGAACTGCAGTTACAGACAGTTGTTAGCTGCCATGTGGGTGCTGAGAATTGAACCCCGGTCCTCTGTAAGAGCAGCCAGTGCTCTTAACTGCTGTGTCACCTCTCCAGCCCCTCAAAGAATGACTTTTAAAGTTACATATGAAGTGTTCTTATGTAATCACTGCCTGGAATTTTTATAGCTTTTATCCAAGACATATAAGAAAGAAAGAAAGCAGGCTTGGCGTCAGGTGCGTCTTCTGAAATGCCCTTGTTTCTGGGTGACAGCTTCTCATCTCCGTGTTTTTAGGACTCCAGTGTCTAGAATTCTACTGAGAATGTTGCACATTATTAACAGATTGTTTGGCCATTTACAGAATATTGTCTTCATGTACTATGGAGCCCTTTGAAGGGTCATAATCAAATTTTGTCTCTAGCCCTTGAATTAAGCCTCTGATCTTGCAATTCTAATTTTAAAAGTAAATGAAGGCATTGTATTACCAGTCACAGATTGGTTATTAAGGTATAAAGTAAAACATTAGAAATGTAGTTTTTTTTTTCCATACAGGTGAATCCAAACACTTTCATCCAAAGGGTTACCTTGAGTAAGAGTAGCACTGCAATCTCACTGTCTAGCCATGATGTGTGTAGGGAAACACCTCAGACATAGTGAACTTAGAAAACTTCCAGACTCTTAAAATATCACTGGCAGCCCCAAAGAGCATCAGTTTATATGGGCAGTATATACTTGTATCAACAAAAGTAGGAATTAAAAAAGGAGTTTTCAAATAAAAAAATTAATAACATATAAATAAAAATAACACTCTTTATGTGTGGGTGCATGTATGTGTGTGGGAGTGCATGTGCACACATGTGCACATGTGTTTGGAAGCCAGGGGCATCCTTGGGTGTCAGCACTCATCAGCTGTCCAGTCCTTGACCTGTGGCTAGGAGACCCCTGAGCTGTAGGCATCTTTCTGTCTCTGTGTCCCCTGGACCTGGCTGACGTGCTGGTGAACCACACCTGCTTTCCTGTGAGTGGTGGGGAATCAAGGAGGTCCTTATACTTGGGCAATAGGAACTTTACTGACTGAACCAACTCCTGAATTCATGACCCTAAATGAAAAGTAAGTACAGTTTCATGAACCCCTTCAAAGATTTAGTGAGAGGGTGATGCTGTTGTTTTATTGTTTTTTTTACCCATTATTGATTTTCAAGCTAGCTTTTAAAAGAATCGGTCCAATCTTCTGACACGTACCTTCTGTTTTTTCCTGTAACAATTATCACAGGAACACAAACACCCTAAAAGTCTCTGAAAAATGAGCTATTATGATGGGATCCCAGCCTTTACCAGGTAAGCCAGGTGGCAGCCTTTGAATTGAGTGTCCCGTTTGTCTTTGACAAATCTCTCTCATAATTTTAAGAAACTTCCTAACTTTAATGAAAAGAAAACTAAGCATGTGAGTAACCCAGCAACCACTCACTTGCATAATTTGCCCGCTTTTCATTTTGCATTTTCATTTCGATTCAAGGCAATTAGTGAAAGTGGAAGCATAAGAGTTCTAAATAGGAAGATGCATCCTTTACCCAGCCGAGCAGCTTGATACCCTTGACCTCTTACCAAAGAACAGGGAGCCACAAGAAGACACAGCCATTCCTGCTCTGTTGTGATTGGACTTTCTTCTGAATGGACTGGTCCTGGAAGGGAGAAGCCTGGGGACCAGCAACCTTTTCCAGCCAGCCAGCTGACTTAGGGGGTAGGGGCTAAGGGCTCCTAAGCCCAGAGTGCTAGTGGGTGGCTCTCTCTCTCTCTTCAGGCCCCATGTTGTGTGGAACTGGAGAGGGGTGGTCCTGGCCCAGGAAAAACATGAGAGGGGTGCCAAAGGACCTCATAAGTGAACCCCTTGCTCATTCACTCTGTAGGAAAGCCCATTAAACTCACCAGTCTCCCCTAAACTCAAGTTTTGGAGAGCCCTTCCTTGTTTTGTCTTGGGGGCTGTGCAGTGGTGGAGTTGGAAGCAGGAGGCTGTAGGCAGGGTGCCGAGATGGCTGCCAAGTTGCTTTTGAGTGTGCATGTTCCACCTAGGAAGGAAAATTTTCTGCTACAAATTGGTGTAGTCTAGCAGAGCCGAGGATGAGTTTGGGAAGAGTGATGGGGTTCCCTCTGTTATGGGGAAAAAGACCGGTAACTGTAGAGAAACTGGATGAGGGTGCAGAGGAAATTTTGGCATGGTGGGCTCTCTGCATAGCACTGTTGGACGTTGCAGCTGCCATATTGATTGTGTTGTGGGCTTTAAGATGTGGAACTAAAATGAAGCTACCTAGGTAGATAAGGTCAATGGGAGAAATCCCCAGCTGGCCATCCACTTCTAGATGATGTAGAGTTGCATGCTAATTCAGTGCTGGGGTCCACCATGTGACCATGGAGACATTTTGAAAACAGGAAAGTCTAGAGCAAACTTTGTGAGCCCTGGGAGTAGCAAACCAAGGGCAAGAATTGCAACAAGCTGTGGCCGAGGTAGCCTGGATCTTACTTTATGTTATTAAAAATTTATCCCAGATAGAAATGGCAGCCCAGAGTAAGACTGAAAATTTAAAGGAGAAATTAGGACAAGGAAAGAATAAGAGGCTGGCGTCCTCAGTATTGGCCTCTGTCCTTGCCAGTAAATTGCATAAAAGAGAAAAAGAAGTGTTAGCCTGCCACTTTTTACAGTGAGGGGGCCAGAAGAGGAAGAGAGCCCAGATTAGATTAATAATACAGGCTCATCCTGGGACCCTAAAACGTGGGACCCAGGGGAGAGGACAGATAGTGATGAGGAATGGAATGATCTAGAAAAAGCACAAGATGTCCCTTGGGTTCAACCTTTAATACAAAGAAAGGAAAAATCTATGTTTCAACATGCTGATGATGGTCTTAGCAATGGCCCAGTGTGGGAAACTAAGTCATAGTATGCTCAGCACTGAAGTTGCTGGAATTGGAGAAGGCTTTCAAATAAGCAATAAAGGAACCCCTAACCATGTGGCATGTGAGGCTATCAGACATGGAAGCAGGTGGAATTATTTTAAGTGCTGCAAAAGCAGAACAGCTGAGCAATATAACCACCCATCCATCCTTAAGACATAGGCTGCATAACCTGAGGCAGCACAGTGCAAATCAGTCTCTGGTGGACTGGCTTGTATGATGCATTGGAGACACTTGGTCATCCCTAGTGTAGGTTCCCATGAATACCAGGGGACGGAAGATGATAGGAAAAGGGCAGGCACTACAAAGAGAATTAGGTCTAAGGAAAGCAATACATAGTACCCAGTTCACTGGGCCAGATAGGACTGTGTTTACCAGAAATTTAAGGAAAAACTTGATTGAACAAGGACCTTGAAATTAGTATAGAGCTTTAAGGGCTGTGATGAGTCCCTTGATGGGACAGAATCTTTTTTTTTTGAGACAGGGTCTCCCTGCAACCCCAGCTGTCCTGGAACTCACTCTGTAGACCAGGCTGGCCTTGAACTCACAGAGATCCACCTACCTCTGCCTCCCGAGTGCTGGGATTAAAAGTGTGTGCCACCATGCTCAGCTGATGGGACAGAATCTTTTTTTTTATTAATTTTTATTTATTTCTGTATGTGTATGAATGTACTGTCTGCATGCAAGTCTGTGCACCGTGTCGTGCAATGCCGCGGAGGTCAGAGAGGGTCTCGGATTCCCCTGGAACTGGAGTTCTCCTGGAATTGGAGTTTCAGACAGCTCTCGGCCGCCATGTGGGTGTGAGGATCGAACCTGGGTCCTCTGTAAGAGCTGTCAGCGCTCTTAACCGCTAGGCCATCTCTCCAGCCCCGGGACAGAATCTTAATAATGTTGCAGAGGCTTTGTCAGATCTAAGTGACTTTGACCATCATGTAAAGTATGTATGTAAAAGAGTAAAACAACCTACCTAAAGACAATATAAAAAGGACAAAGCAGAAAAGGCAATCTGCTTGGGTTACTTCCAAATGTGGCAAGATTTATGTCAAGCCCAAGTTCCTAAAGAAAAAAACTGATAAAAAGTCAAATTCTGTGCTAAAGAACCTGTGGAAGGCTTTAAAGCCTGAGGAATAGTTCACAAAAGAAGACAAAAACTGTCCTGAGGTGGATAATGCCCCCACCTGCCCCCCCTTCCCAGATTCAATAGGATACCTTTCTCTGTTGAGAAAAGTTATGCTGGGGGTGGAGGGAGGTTGCCGAGCCAGGGCCTCCCCAGCAGCCAGATGGGATCAATGAAAAGACCGAAGGTGTGACTACAGCCAGGAGACAGATTAGGCCAAGCCTGACCCAGTGAACCAGCCAATTCAGCAGGAGCAAAAGGGGTCCTATTTCTACTTGGCCCTGTGCAGGACTAGGCAGCTTGAGCCAGGCCCAAGGAGTCTATCAAAGCTAAACAAATGCAGGGAGGTAGCCGGGTGTGGTGGGGCACGCCTTTAATCCTAGCACTCAGGAGGCAGAGGCAGGTGGATCTTTGTGAGTTCAAGGCCAGCCTGGTCTACAGAGTGAGTTCCAGGACAGCTGGAGCTACAGGGAGACCCTGTCTCAATTTAAAATAACAACAACAACAACAACAACAACAACAACAGACACATGACATGTAGTNCTTTGTGAGTTCAAGGCCAGCCTGGTCTACAGAGTGAGTTCCAGGACAGCTGGGGCTACAGGGAGACCCTGTCTCGAAAAGAACAACAAAAAAAAAAGTACAGAGAAGCTGTAGGTAAAAACCTCCAGATACCAGATGGATTCAAGAAAATGACGACAGATACTGAAGAGCTAACTTAATTAATGCCTCTTATCCATGCTATTGTACACAACATGGATCTTTTGAGACAACAATTGGTACAAATAGATAAAATCTTCCCATGCTGTGTTAGACCTTGTTTATGTTTGATTTAATATATAATGTTAATGTCTGAGTGTTTTACAGATGTGAGACCCATTGGGGAGAAGAAACAAAGATTAAAAAATAAATTCACTAAGGAATACTAGGGCCAGGTATAACTATGATATCTTTGGGAGCTTTATGATTGGGTAAGACATAGGTGAGATTCCCCTAAATGACTGAGGAAACTCTACAATGGCCTGGGCCTGTAGGTGCCAAAGTATAAACAGGTATCTTATAAAAATAAAATAATGGAGGCTCCCCCCAAATTGTGCAATTGTTAGAGACTTCAGTACTAGTGGTGGGTTGCCCCTGTGAGCTGTTAGCCAGGGAGGCTCTGGAGGACCCCAAACCCGAGGCCTCTAATGTTGGTTGTCTTCAGGAAGCAAATGGTAAGGCCCTATTGCTGCTGTGAGCATGGGAAAGAGTGATCATACTGGAATTAAGCTAAGAGCTCCCTGCTACTGGACAGCTGGCTTTCATAGTGCTAGAGAGTGCTATGCACATTGCTGGGGAAATGGTCCCCAAAGTTCTGCTAGAGAACCCCATGTGCTGCACTATCACATGTCAAACAAGGTGTTCCTACTGGTTTAATAGTGGCCCATGTAGTATATGTACAACTAGCAAAACTCCAATTGGATTTAAGGCCTGCTCCTAGGATAGGGAGACACATCTGACACCATAAGCCAAACTGACCTCTAGTAGCAGGAGACTTTATAGGCCTCAATAGGAAAGCCACTGCAGTTGTTTTGTTAGAGGGCTGTGATGCCCCTGAAGCATTTGTGTTTGTACCCATTGAACTGGTTGTTATAATGGTCAGTGTTTGTTTAGATTTTCATGCTTCTATTTGTGTTTTATTAGTAGGAAAAATACCCGTGAAATGGGCCAACAGTCCATTGAAAATGGAAGATGGACAGAACTGAGAGCTTGATATCTCACCTCAGAGGAAAAATAGATCATCTTACCTCTCTCTCACTGCACCCCCCCCCCCCGACTCTTGTGGAAGAGGTGGGTATGGAAAGACTGAAAGGGCTGGAAGAAAGGGGCGTGGGGTGTGGCATGATTGGACTTTTCTTCTGAACTGACTGGTCCTGGAAGGGAAGAGCCAGGGAACCATCCACCTTTCCCAGCCAGCCAGCTCACCTAGGGGAGGGGCTAAGGGCCTATAGAGAGTGCTAGTGGGCAGCTCGCTCTTCCCTCCTGGCAAAGCTGGGGGGGGGTGGTCCTGGCCAGGATAAACATGAGAGGGTTGCCAAAGGACCTTGTAAGTGACCCCCTCACCCATCACTCGGTAGGAGAAAGCCCACTACATTCACTAGCCTCTCCTAAACTCAAGTTTTGGAGAGCTTTTCCTTTTTTTGCCTTGGGGGCCCTTGGGTGGTGGAGGCGGAAGTGGGAGGCAGGAGGCATAGTGCTGAGCTGGCCACCAGGTCGCACGGCTTTTGAGAGCTCCTCCCAGGAAGGACAATTTTCTGCTACACCTGTGCAGCTTGATAGCTTTGATCTCTTACCAAAGAACAGGGAGCCACAAGAAGACACAGCCATTCCTGCCCTGCGCAACTGGACCTCTTACCAAAGATCCACACAGAACCTGCAGGAATACAGTTTACTAAAAGTAAACTAGGCACCATAATTTTTAGAAGCTTTATAAAATTCTGGAGCTAGGATATAAAAAACGACCTTAATTGAGATGTATTATATGCATTTATGAGACAGAATAAGATACCCTATAAAACAAGCAGTTATCAACTGGGAAGTGCTATGCAAAAAGCCAAGCTAGGCGCTTGCCTGAAGGTAGTCACAGGGAGAGAGAGCATTTTCTGGTAAGCATGCCGGCAGAGGCATCAAGGGGATCAAGGACAAGCCTCATGTGGAGGTGGTGTTGGGATCAGACCTAGAGTCTGCTGCTCTTTGCTGACTGTGAACCAGAGCGGTGACAGGATCTGGACATTTGGGGCAGATGCAGACCTACAAGCCTTCAGGTCTCAGACCCACTAGATCAGAGCCTACCTTTTAGAGATTTACAGGCACCTGGATGCAGTCACAGATTAAAACTTGGACTTAAAAGAAGCGTGGTGGCGCACGCCTTTAATCCTAGCACTTGGGAGGCAGAGGCAGGCAAATCTTTGTGAGTTCAAGGCCAGTCTGGTCTACAGAGCAAATTCCAGGACAGCTGGGGCTACAGGGAGACCCTGTCTCAAAAAGACCAAAAAAAAAGGAAGCATAGCCAGTCTTAGGAGAAGCAGGGAGTGGGTGTGGGGACAAAAAGTAAGAAGGAAAGAAGAAAGTTGCAGGCAGGACAAAGTTGGCCACATTTTAAAGACAGAGCATGGACCAGCATGGAGGAAGCCTAGATAGAGGACAGGAAGCCTGAAGGGAAGGACGGCAGTGTAATCACTGCTAGCACCAGGTCAGCGGTGCTTACATGTTTTATATTAATATTTCTTTTTAAAAATATTTTTATTGATTTGAGAATTTCATACACTGTATTTTGATCTTATTCAGACCCCTTCCCTGTCTCTACCCCACCTTTCTACTTTCCCCTGACCTCATCTCCTCTGTTATTATTTACCTTTTATTTTTTTAGTTTTTTTTTGTCTTTTTAAATTTTTTAAAATTTTTATTTATTTTTTATGTGTATGAATGTCCTGTCTGCATGTAGGTTGGTGCACCCGTGTCATGCAATGCAGCGGAGGTCAGAAGAGGGCGTCGGATTCCCCTGGAACTGGAATTAAAGATGGTTCTTAGCCACCATGTGGGTGCTGGGGATCGAACCCGGGTCCTCTGCAAGAGCAGTTGGTGCTCTTAACTGCTAGGTCATCTCTCCAGCCCTATTTTTTGTCTTTTTGAGACAGGGTCTCTCTGCAGCCCCAGATGTCCTGGAACTTACTTTGTAGACCAGGCTGGCCTTGAATTCACAGAGATCAGCCTGCCTCTGACTCCTGAGTGCTGGGATTAAAGGTGTACGCTAACACACCAGGCATTAATATTTCTTAATTTTATTTTATGTATTTAAAGACAATTTTTATTGAAGCTTTGTGCATTTAGTATTTCTTAATTTTATAACATGCTCCTGCTCTCCAGCTGTTAGCATAAAACCTCTATAGATAAATTAAAAAAAAAAAACCCTCTATAGCAACAAAGCGTGAATTTTACTTTTTCTCCTTTTTCTGTACTTTTTGCAAACCACTGAGTTTAATTAGGGGTTCTTTTAGAGCATAAATGACAGGATATTGCAGGAACATGGACAATGTGTCAGTGGCTATTCCACTGAAGATAATGTCTCTCCTTCCCCCAATAACAATTAGCTGCCTATGACTCCTCAGGAAGTGGCAGGGCAAAGCCTACAGGTTTGTGTTCCAGGGAGGCAGGAAGTGAAGTGCTGTGTCCCCCAAAGCTGGTATGTTGAAGCCTGAGTACTGAACACACTAAGGCTTATAGGTTCACCTGTGGGAGGTGAATGCTCATGAGGGTTTTAACCACTTACAGATTCATAGCCTAATGGACTATCGGAGCTGGGTCCTGGTTGGAGAAACAAGCCACTTGGACCACGGCCTTAAAGACCGCGTTGTCCCATTCCCTTCCCCTCTCTGATTCTCAGCTACAGGGGACAAGCACCTTCCCGTGGGCTTCTGGTCACGGTGCCCTGCCGCAGCCAGGACCAGAGCCACAGCCACAGCACCATGGACTCGAATCCACAGGTACCAGGCGTCAGAGGAAACTTTCCCTCATTTAAGTTAATTTTCTCAGGAATTTTCTCATAATGTTGAAAAGTTGACCAACTCAGGTAGGAACAGAAAACACAGAAAACAGAAAACTACCTATTCTGATGCTGTTACTGGTGTATAAAGAGGGTCCAGGGCCAGAGTGGGGAGTGCAGGGCACCAGTAAAGCCTGGAAGTGGTGCTGGAGAAGTGCCTTGGAGGGGCTGGGCCTGCAGCACTGGAGACTCCACCCTCTGCTTTCTTCAGCACAGCACCCTCAACTCAGATGCTCTTCAAAGTCATAGTAAGAGGCCTAGCTGCGTTCCTTCTACACTTTCTCGGCGTATTAGGCTTCTTCCAGACTTCTTGTCTACTCTGTTCTACTGGAGGTCATGCTTGGGGCTGGGCCCATCTGAGCGACCAGCTCCAGTTGACACCATGGGTTCCTGTGTCTGCACAGCTGCAGTTGCGCTGGCTCCTGGGTAGTCCATGGTGATGCAGGTTATGTTGCTTATGGTCAGTAAGGCACCAGCTCCCTTTACTGAGCCGCCTTCCAGTCCAGCTCTTAGAGTCACTGCTTTCCACTAGCATGAGTGTTTCTTCTGACTTAAGAAAATAAAGTTTGGTGGTCTTTTTTGAGACAGGGTCTTCCTGTAGCACCAGCTGGCCTAGAACTCACTACATAGACCAGGCTGGCCTTGTACTCAAAGAGATCCACCTGCCTCTGCCTCCTGAGTGCTGGGATTAAAGGCTTGTGTCACCATACCTGGCTCTTCTGACTTTTACAAGAACCGGCAGCTTTCAATGTGCAGACTCACTTCCCTAGCTTGTTGGTGTATTTAGACACTGTTGCTCTATTTCCTACTTATTCACTGTGGTGGTTTGAATGAGAGTGTCCCACATAGGCATTAAGTATTCAGACATTTTGTCTCCAGTTGGTGGTGGCACTGTTCTTGGAGGTCTTAGAAGGTGTGGCCGTGCTGGAGGAAGTACGTCATTGGGGGCAGGCTTAGACAGTTTAACAAGCCTTGCGGTCTCCAGTCTCTCTCTCTCTCTCTCTCTCTCTCTCTCTCTCTCTCTCTCTCTCTCTCTCTCTCTCTCTCTCTCTCTCGATGGTGCTTATTGCGAGATGTGAACCTGGGCTTTCTGCTCCAGCCCCAGCCACCATGCCTCCTACCTCAGTGGACTCTGATTCCCTGGAACCATCAATTGTAAGCTCAAATAAACTCTTCCTTTTTTTTTAATTTTATTTATTTTTGGATGTGTATAAATGTACTGTGTGCATGTAGGTTTGTGCACCCGTGTTGTGCAATGCTGTGGAGGTCAGAAGAGGGCGTTGGATTCCCCTGGAACTGGAGTCAAAGACGGTTTTCAGTTCCCATGTGGGTGCTGGGGATTGAACCCAGGTCCTCTGCAAGAGCAGTCGGTGCTCTTAACTGCTAGGCCATCTCTCCAGCCCCTAAACTCTTCCTTTTATAAGTTCCCTTGGTCATGGTGGTTTATCACAGCAACAGAAAAGTGACTAATACACTCACCTACTTTTCTGAATGAAGTCTAAGCACCTGAAAGCAGATAGCAGCTGACTGGTGTGTGTAGGTCTGCTGTCTCTGAACACAGTAAACGTAAACACTCAAGTTAATATTGTGAAGGAGAATAGGAGACAGTTAATTCTAATTTAGGGAGATAACTGGAGAAGAAGGCCTGAATTAGATTCAGCTGAATTCCAGTTACTTTCACTTTCATCCAAGATGGCCTACTTTCATGCTCTTGTCCACACTTGGCCCTGTCAGTGCTTCCTCGCACATCTGATGGTAGGAACACTCTGACAGGAATTTCAACCTTCCAGCCCCTGCTTTATCCAGTCAGGTTCCTGCTTTCATATAAGAACCAACCAACAATACACATCCTTCCCTGTCCAATCTTACTTGGTGCTCCTTGGTGTGTCCTAACAGGTGCTGTGTTGGTGTGTCCTAACAAGTGCTGTTTTGGTGTGTCCTAACAGGTGCTGTGTTGGTGTGTCCTAACAGGTGCTGTGTTGGTGTGTCCTAACAGATGCTGTGTTGGTGTGTCCTAACAGGTGTTGTGTTGGTGTGTTCTAACAGGTATGTGTTGGTGTGTTCTAACAGGTGCTGTGTTGGTGTCTTCTAACTGGTACTATGTTGGTGTGTTCTAATTGGTGTTTTCTGATTAGTTTTGTGTTGTCTTTCTTAGGAATAATCTGCATTTAGCAATGTGCTCAGAGCACAGTGGCTATCACCAAATGTCACTTTTTATCTCTTCTGCTTCCAAATACTCCAACATTTAAACAATCCACCTGAGAGCCACGTTTTACTGAGGCTTCTTGGATGATCCAACATACACAGTGAGAGTTAACCTGGGAACAAGTTTCTGCCCTCAGCCTACCCCAACTGCTGTCACTACCTATGACCCCAGCCAGCAGGAAGAAGCCAGAATGACTTTATCCGGTACCCCATCCACAGATGAGGTGATTTCTAAGAGGGGAAATGAAGGGAAATAGGAGATAGTTAGATGAAAATTAGGCAGAGAGGGAACGAGACCAGGACTGTATCCACCTGCATTTGTTACTTGCACTTCAATCCAAGATGGCCCACTTCCAGGTTCTTGTCCAAAGTTGGCCCCTAGGGCAGGCTTTCCCCCAGGGCTAGCAGGTTCCCTCTGGCTAGAATTTCAAACTTCCCACCCTTGCTTTACTCAAGTTCCTGCTTTCATATGAATGAACCAACCAGCAGCACGCATCCTGCCCTGTCCAATCAAGAGGGCAAAAGAGTAGCCAACCCTGTCTGTCTTACTTCCTACACTGTAGAATATAAAAGCCCAGACTCTCTAGAGGTGTAGATAGTGCACTAGCTCTGGACACTCTCCCTTGCAGGGTGACAGAATGGGGGAAGTCTGTCTCTTGTTGTGCTGTGTGGAGTGGTCCTTTTTCTTTAAAGCTTGCTGTGTGCTGTGTTGTAATTCTTTACCTGGTGAAGAAACAGACCAAAAGACCCTGCAGTGGCAATAATTTGACTAGCTCTGATTTCTCCACATTTGTAGTTCAAGGGACCCCAGTAAACACAGATGACAGCCTGGCATGCAGGCTGACTCCTGGGTAGAGTGGGCACAACACAGCCAGACTGCCAGAAGGAGGCCGGGAAATTTAGAGGTATCTACACCTCTAGATCTGAGCCCACCAGGGATGAGGCAATGCCCATGCTGAGCAGAGGCAAGAACTCAGGACGTGGGCTGGGAGCTCAGGGCAGGAACAGCTCCATGGTGTGTCAGGGGTTAGAACGAGGCTTCAGAGTCCATTGTGTCCCTTTGGCAGTTCTTCAATAGCCCAACCAATGGAAGCTGAAATTATGTCTATGGACTAGTTACTCCTCAGGAAGACCAAAGCCCAGTGCTCTTCTTGCTGAGAAAGTGGCTCTATTTTGGCCATGTTTAGCTAATATAACCTCTTTATTTTATCTTCAAAGAATTAGAAGATTAGTTCATAATAAATGTGAACTATGGCAAAATAATACCAACACAGCACCTATTAGAATAGAATAAATGAGGTTGGATTCAGTTCCCAGAGTCTGAACCACTGAAGGATTAGTGCCCCAGGATGCACTTGGGAAGAAAGCATTGGGCTGATAAGGAAAATTGCTCTTGTGTATCCGCAAAGAAGTAAAACTCTCTCTGTTGTGGAAAATAGAAGCAACAGTGGACGGAAGTATACTGCATCATCTGGCTATCAAAATACTAAGTGGCTGAAGCTTGTACTATTCTCCAAAATCTGAATGTATAAATATGAACTTTGTTGAATTGTTTCAGCCTTGTTTAGGAGAATGAAATTGGACCCTTATCTTTCACCCTGCACAAAAGCCAATTCCAAATGGATCCAATATCTTAATATGAAACCTGAAACTATATTTTACCCTTTAAAAGTGAAGCTTTCTAGACCACTGACAAGGTGAGGAGAGGAGGGAGGGACACTTCCTAGCCTGGAGTAGTGGTGGCTCTGATGTTAGACCCTCTGTAAGACCTTGTCGGACTGAGGACTGTTTGCTGTAGTCATACCCAATAATAATAAATAAATTTTTAAGTCAAGCTTTCTCTCCAGTTGTACCAAGTGAAAGGGTTTATCGAGTCCTCCACACCAAGATGAGGTAGCCAGATCCTAATGGAAGAGCCTCACTTAGCAACGACTTGTTCAAGTTCATCGTAAGCAAAATCACTCCAGTGAGACAGAGCACATGCATATTTCATGAGGAATTGTGAACTACGTGTTAATAGAAATTTAAGTAAGAAGTAGCTTGTCAAATATACACAGCAGGTTTTCTCTGAAGGCAATGCTGGAATTTTTTTTAAATGCTGGCTAAGCAAATCCTTTTCTCTTCACTGCCTACAAATAAATAGTTTCTACACATATAAAATTATTATTATTATTATTTTTCTTTTTTTTTTTAATTTTTTTTAATTAATTTTATTTATTTCTGTATGTGTATGAATGTACTGTCTGCATGCAAGTTTGTGCACCCGTGTCGTGCAATGCCGCGGAGGTCAGAAGAGGGTCTCGGATTCCCCTGGAACTGGAGTTCTCCTGGAACTGGAGTTTCGGACGGTTCTCGGCCGCCATGTGGGTGCTGGGGATCGAACCCGGGTCCTCTGCAAGAGCGGTCGGCGCTCTTAACCGCTAGGCCATCTCTCCAGCCCTATTTTTCTTTTTGGTATTTTCGAGACATGGTTTCCCTGTAGCCCCACCTGTCCTGGAACTCGCTCTGTAGACCAGGCTGGCTTTGAACTCACAAAGATCCGCCTGCCTCTGCCTCCCAAGTGCTAGGATTAAAGGCATGCGCCACCACGCCCGGCACATATAAAATTATTAAAGTATAATTGTAACACACGTAAGTACTGACAAGCCCCAGAAAACTTGAATATATTTTATGAGAAATATTTAAGTATATTTATAGCTGCTATTTAGTCAAAAATCTCAGATTGATACATTTGGAAAATATCATTAGCAGTGTAATTTCCTCTTTGGGTCACCCCTTTGCTTGTGAAAGTTTCCTGTTGAATATTTCTCATTATGTAGTTGGAACTAATGTGATATTCAGATCTAAATTAAGATATATGCATATATATAACCAAATGAAATACGGTTTAAAATAAGTTGCTAAAGGAAGACATTGCAGCAGTGTTGTGGTAGCAAATGCAACACAGCCTTTCATTTCCAGTTACGAACAAGCAAACTGTGGGCACTTACTTTCCGATTGTGTTGGGCAGCATTGTAAGTTGATTGTCATCTACTTTCAGAGTAGTTAGCTTTTTCAACAGTCCTAAAACAGAGAGGTTTGATTAATATACAGAGCTGGAAATGCTAGATAGGGGAACTGTTGGGATTAGTTGTGACCAATGTCTCGTGTTCCAGGAGGCTGCATTCTACTTACATGAGCCATAAGCAGGTACAGTCCAGCCTCTGCTTCATGCTGTGAAAATTCTCATGTGTCAATGGCAATGAAACTCATCAAAGCAGACAAGCAAACAAACCCAGCAGTCTGCATGCATCTGTGTGGACACAGGATCCTACTTTCTAGCCTGTTCTTCAACAAATGGACCACACCAGCTGAGATTTAATAGTGACTTAGTCTTGAGTACTAAAACCTAACATTCTGGTGATACAGATCATAAAAAAAACCCAAATGGAGTGTAATAACCAACAAGCAATACGAGGGCTTGCCATGAAGTGCTTAGGATTACCAACTTGAAAACAATTACATTTGATGTCCAACTCTCTTAGATTCCAGAAATCCTTGAGTCCTTCAGCATTAAATACAAAAACTATGCAGTTTGTAATACTCCATGTTGAACATGCCAGGGATTAATAATGATTAATGTTCTATTTTTCACGTATATCTATGTGGTCGCAGGTATGTGTGTGCCTGTGTGTGAAGGCCTGAGGGTGACAGCAGAACGCTTCTTGGATCTCTCTTCTGCCTTATTCTTTTTCTGAGGCAAGGTCTCTCATTCAAACTCAGAGCTCGCCTATTCTGATTAACTATTCTCTGGCTACCCAGCATGCTCCAGGGATGCTGGAGTTTCTGAGGCTGGAGTTGCAGGTGGCAGCCACACCCACCTGGTATCTATGTGGGTGCTGCAGTCTGAAATCCAGCCCCATTGCTTGCCCGACAAGAGCTTTAACCACTGAGCAATCTTCCAAGCCCTGAGCAATATGTTTTCACCATCTGATCTTTATGGCTTGCTCTGCCTTTCATGTGCTATTACCACACAGTCACGAGAGAACAGTGCCTTTGGCATAATCACCCTCCTTGCCCAGCCAGCACAAAGCCTGGAGGGTCGGTATGCTTAAACAGAGCACCACAGCCCAGAGCATTAGTGCTCTGCTAGCTTTTGTTCTATGTGGGAACTACATATGTATGCTGTGTGTTACTGTGTCCAGCAGGAAGTTTGAGTTGAAAATATGTTAAACTCCTGATCAAAAGTCTTTTGAGAAATGTCATGTCAAATTTAACAAAATTATACCATTTTCTTTAATCAAGTTTTTCTAGGAGCTTTTGATATAGTAATGTGAAAATGTGTCCTTTGAAATCATATGTATGTGTGCACATATGTGAGTGTATGTTCCCACATACACATGCATGTAGAGCTTCCTGCAAAACCCATGTTTTGTGGGCTGAAGTATTTTGATGGTTCTTTAAAAGCCAGAGGAAGCCACAAGAGTCTTAAGTATGGCTTAAGACTGGAATTTCAATGCAGTCAGTTATGTTTTCTTCATAAGCAGTTAAAACCTCCACTCGGGTGGAGAGAACCATTGTCACTATCAGGCTGATGCAGCAAAACCCTTAAATCCTGGAACTTAAGTAGCTGGTGAACAGCACATGGGGGCAGGAGTTCAACACTGTGGTAGTAATCTTCCTGGTCTGACCATCTCCTGGCACATTCATCTGTGTTTAAAAAGTGTTATGGTCTTTTCAGCTTCTCCAGCATGTTTGAAATATTGGCTTTGGAAATATAAAAGAACACCTGAGCTTGTTATGCGTTGGGGGCATGAATTACAGTGCACTGCTTTATAGCTTGCAGCCTTGATCAGACTGACTCCTTCCAGCCTTCCAGTGGATCAGGGAAGGGTTGACAGTCTTTTTACTACTGCATTAGATCACAAGAAGCTATAGGCTGAACTACAGTTGGTGGGGCAGACATCCGGAAACCAGGCGTCAGGTACTATTCAAGATCTGAGGCCTCCTGGTCTGAAGCAACACTGAGAAAATCCCAAGGCAGTATGAAGACTCAGGAAAATGTGAGCTCCACAGGCTTTTATGCAGCTTGGAGGAGGAGCTGTGATGTGAAGCTTTAGGACTGAAGGGTGACACCAGGCCTGCTCAGCTTGGAGGAGGAGCTGTGATATGAAGCTTTAGGACTGAAGGGCGACACCAGGCCTCTGCTCAGCAGCATGTCTGTGGATTTATGGGAACTCACTCATTGTGATGTGGTCACTTTGCTGTTCATGTACCATTCAAGGATCCACTCTGGTGGGACTCCAGAGCCTGGGTAGGAGTGTGATTGTGCCACAACCACCAGCCTCACCAGGCTTTGATCCTTCTCAGCAAGATGATTCCCTGATGTACCCACGTAGCTCTTCACATATGCTTTCTACCTCTTTCTATGTCCCCAATTCAGCAGTACTGACAGAAAGAGGAGGGCTCTTCCTCTAATTTTGGGGAACTCTTATAGAAATACATAACTAATATTGATGTATTAAACATTAAAAAGCTTTTCATTAATGCAGATAACATTTGCATGGCATTTATACACATACAATAGAGCTTTAAAAGCAAATAGCTGTGCACTCAGCAAACCTAAGCGCGTCGCAATTGCTACGTTCTTATAATGCTGGCACTGATTGAGCACCTAGTATGCTGGGGCCTGTTCTAGGCAGTCATGTGTTAATTAATGTATTCCTCACAACGAGAACAGGATGCAGTTAATAACATATTTGTGGAAAAATATAGTGACTTGTTGAAGGTCATATAGCTAGTGAAGTAACTTGAACCCAGGTAACTTGACTATCAAGCCAGGGCCCCTAATTACTAAGTGATAAAGAGAAGATGGTTTGAATGTAAAATTCTATATTCTCCTCTGTTGGTTTTCCTTGCTGTGCAAAGAAGCTGGTGATTAAAAGTGTGGGAAAGGAAAAAAGGGCCTTCTGCTGTCCCTAGAGCAGCGCATGAGAGGGGACTGTGCACAGGGCTGCTTGCTGAGCCTGGTGCTCTACGGACTGTGCCGGGCTGAGGAAGGGCTCAAGTGCAATGGCAGGAGAAACTTTGTTTCATTTATTTCATTTTATTGATACTACGGAAATTCTTATCTCCTATTTTTAAATAATCTTGGTGGTCTGTTAGATCATCCATACTCAAATAAGAAAGATGGAATACAAATTTCTCATCAGTACCTGTGGCTATTCTGGGGCCCAGAACAAAGCTTGGTGTCCTCTCCAGACATGTCTTCTGACCAGAAGGGAAATCTCTGAGAAAAGCTGGTCTATGGCTATAATTGGGTCTTGGGCAATGTTCCAGATATCCAAATACAGCTTTCTAGGAATTTTCAGTATGGTCCAGAGACAGTTCAAAGAGCAGCTGCTGTCTCAGAGGAGTTTCTTCCTGCCAGAACCATTTGGAGCTGAAAAGGTGTTAGGTGGATGAGGCTTCCTCCTGGGTTGACTTCTTAAGGCAGATGCACATCCAGCTGGTACTCTCTGTTACTCAGGAAGATGCTTTCCTCCATCTGGAAGGGTAATTTCTCTAGGCTGCTTTCTTAAAGAAAGCCAAACCAAACAAACAGTCATATCCAGCTAATAACGCCCATATAATTGGCTCCTTTAAATAAAGCAGGTTTAACTCATTACATTTTTTCTATTTGCTGTAGTTTATGGAAAATAATTTAATTTCGTTGCTTTTCATTTCTGTGGTTCCTTTAATCTTTTCTTTTGCCTCCTGTATGACATTTTTTTCAATCTCCCTTCCTCTGTACACATTTTATTTCTATTTAAGTAGACAAATTTACATATGTAGTATGCTTATTGAACTTCTAGTCCTTGCACATTTCTGGGTGTCCTATGTTTCCTTAGATCATTGGTGTATTTTTATCTTAGCCCGGCCTCAGGTAGATATTCATTCTTCATAGGCATGGATAAATTCTTTCCATTCCTGAGGGCACACCACACTCCAGGAACACAGTCTCTGGACTCAGGAGATAGCAATGGGCAAAACACATCCTGCCAATCAGCATATCTTGGCTGTGCATTCTCGGTTGTGTGGCATGGTGCTTAGGGGTAAGGTTAACATGCTGCCACTCTGTGAGCAGGACCAGGGCATCCTCTTCATAGCTGATCTGCTGCTTCTCCGGTTTGCACACACACTAGGGCTTCCTACTTTGCTCATAAGCTTCATCTAGGATCTCTAACATACAGATCAAACCCACCATGCTCAGTGCATTAGAAACTCCCGAGATAGCCTGGAAGTGTGGTAGGTTTAATGAATCTCTCAGTCAAGTCTGATGGTTGGAGAAAAACTGCTTAAAATATGTGATCATGTAAATCAAAAAGTCTGCAAATTTTAAGAAAGAAAGGCTGGTGTGATTTTGCTGAAACCAGTGCTCCCCATCAGTCTGAAGGAAGTCAGTGCTGATGAGAAACTGAAGGCAGCTGACAAGCTGCCTTCTCCTCCTGTTTCCCCTCAGCTGGGCTACTGAGTCTGTAACATGGCTTTCTGAAGCATAAGCAGATTGCAGAATACATGCCATATCTATTCCTACCAGGTTAAAATCTACATTCAAAGTTAAGTTATTTGATGATTATTCCTCTAGATGAATTCTTTCATAAATAATAGGAAGGGTGTACAAAGGCTTACTCATCTCATGTGAAGTCTTTTACAACTTTACTTATAAAATTCATAAGCAGAAAGATTGAGTGCATGTCAATTACGCATTCCCACATTATTCCCTGGCAAGCATCTTAGCAGTATGGTAAGGACAATGTATCCTTTCCAAAATTAATGAAGCCGGTGAGATATTTCATATTTACACATTTATGTATTATTTCTCTCTTACAGCACTGCTATAATGAGATTAAAGTAGATTTGGTCAACATCTTATGGGTAGAAATTCTTACAACCCTGATGTGACATAAGGATATACCTATCATTATAAACAACTAAATATAGGCACACATGAAAGAATTGTGCAGTTAGGAGATTATTTAAGGATTTCAATAGAGACTGGATTTGACAGTGAAAGTTAACAGCTTATTTTAAGATATTTGGAAAATACTATTTTATCATCTTACATAGTACATTTTCTAATTTGTCAATATCAGGCACGTAGTATGTTACCTGCATACATAAACACATTATAGTGCCAAAAAGAAACTTATACCCTTGACATAATTACTCATGACAAAACAGTACATCCTCACCTATTGAGTCAGGCAGCTGTTGCAACATATTGGATGATAGTAAAAGGTCTTCAAGGGCTTCACATCCAGAAATATCCATGTCAACTGTCTCTATCCTGTTTTTTGACATATCCAGGTATACCAACATCTTTAACTTCCCTATAGACTTGAAGACATTGCATAAACTCAGGGTTAGTTGAGAAACTTTCACAAGACATTTTAAAGCTGTAAGAAACACAATGTATTGAAATCAATTTTAAAGCCATCACAATAACAACAAATGTTAGCAAGAGTCTAGAAAAATTGATACTGTGCATCACTGGTCAGAGTGCACAGCAGTGCATTTGGAAGCATGAGGGTCTATTCCTGGTCTATCTGCCCCTGATATAGTCCTCAGAATAGAAACACACATGCACACAAATGGTCACAGATGCATTATTCAGGTAGCAAAGTGCCATCACCCCAAATCTATGTCAATTACTGCAGAGGCTTCAGAAGGCGGCCTGTCTACACGACGGGCATAGCAGTAAATGAACTGTCGATATATACTACAGAACAGATTAACTTTGTAAGGTGCACATTACAAAAGACCATTTATCGTAGGAGTCCCCTCCTGTGCAATGTCCAGAACTGACAAGTCTATGCAGCCAAAGGCAGAGGAGGGCCAAGGACTTGGAGGGAGGAGTGGCTTCCTTTTCTGTGTCATGAAAATGCTCTGAAGTTACATGGTGATGATGGTTGTGGAACAGTGTGCATCTGATAAAAAACCCACTGTGTTATAAATGCCTGTGAGTTCTGTTTTACTACAGTTGAGCTAATGTGACAGTAAGAACACAATTCTCAAAGACGCTACTGAATAAAAGAACTAAGCACAGTTGTTACCCGAGCACTGTGTGCTGACACTCTAGCCTTAAAGTTTCAAATGGCTAAGAAAGATTTAAAACTTTGATTTGGATTTGATTCTACTAATTAGGGTCCATTCAGCAGCCCTTTTTTATGGATCTGTGTATGCTATTATCTGTGTTATACATCACAGAAAAAGTCATGATCCAGACAGTATGTCTTGAGAAGAACTTGTCAAGATGAGGACAATACCATTTGAAAATAAATTTTTGCTTGTTTGCTTTTTGTATTTTGAGACAAGGTCTCCCTGTAGCCCTGGCTGGCCTAGAACTCCCATGTAGACCAGGCTGGCTTCAATCTCACAGAGATCTTCCTGCCTCTGTCTCCTGAGTGCTGGGATTAAAGGTGTGCACCACCACACCTAGCTTACTTTTTAAGATGGGGGAGGGGATCTAAATATCACTAAATTATATTGTATGAAAATTTCAAAAATTCAATAAAAATTTTAAAAAGTTTTGAGACAGAGTCTCTGTGTGTAGCTCAGGCTGACCTTCAACACAAAATCCTCCTGTTTCTGCCTCCTAAGTGCTGGGATTACAGCTGTACAGTACCATGAATGGTTAAAACAAAATTTTTTATCTTTAGGGAGTTTATAGTAGTGAAATGTGCAAATAAATAACAATTATAACACCCAATGTGTGCATAAAGGTGAATGCAGGGAATGCCATGGTAAAAGGGAGAAGGGGTGCAGACTGCCCAGCAGTTGTCATTTGTCAAGAAGAGGGAGCTTACGTGGTAGGGAGATGGCTCAGTAGGTAAACTGCTTGCTGCAGAAGCCCAAGGACCCCAGTTCAAACCTCAACCCTTATGAACAATTCAGGCATGATGGCACCAGGTTGTGATGTTGGTGCTGGGAACAGGGACAGAGGTTCACTGACAGGGCAGCCGGCCCAGCTGCATCAGTGAGCTCCAGGCTCCATGAGAGAGTCCATCCAAGCCATAGGGCAGAGAGCCATGGAGAAAGACACCTGATATTGAACTCTGACCTTCATGCAAATGTGCACACACATTCATCACAGAGAGAGAAGGGAAGAGAGAGAAAGAGAGAGGGAGAGAAAGAGAAGAAAAGAGGAGACCTGGACGAGAGAACAGCACTCACACTCCCGGAGAAGCGTGGAAGGCATGGTGGGTTTGACAGAGGGAATCAGAATCCCAGTATTGTTGGAGGATGTGATAAGGTTGGGATGGCAGAGTTTTCAGAAGCTGGGGAAACATTCCTGAAAGGCACATCAGAGCATGCGCGCTCTGTAACATTCCCAGGTCGAGTGAGGGCTGGAGGTTAAACTGCACCTTACTTTGATCGGACTGCTAGCTATTCCGTCATTCATGTCACTTGTTAAACAGGGGGCTGTCCCTAACTGCCTTGGGTCCTGGTGCGAGTGCAGAAATTAGGGGAGCTGTAACTCGGGGAGGGAGGTGAAGAACAAAGAATAGGCAGGGTGTGGTGGTGGACACCTTTAATCTCAGCACTCCTGCAGGAGAGGGAGAGAGGGAAACATGGAGCGTTCAGGTCAGAAAGGAGTTTCCCAAACTCAGACTGTCTCTTAGAAAAACCTTGCCACTCTATTACTGATGTTTCCCCACCCTGGGAAGTGTTAGGTCACTGTAGTTGGCTCTTTCCAGGAACACAAGGAGCCCTGTTTATTTCTGTGCATGATATTTACTTTTCTGTCCTATTGTGAGAAGATTCTTTCATCCTCAAAGCCAATTTCAATGCTACCTTGCTATTTCCAGGATAACTCAGTATTTGCTGTGCAGTTTTTAAACATTCTATTTGGAAATGAAATGTCACTTTTGTGTATTTTTTAGTTTTTCTAACACCTTCCAAAGGTGCTGAAAGCCTGCAGAAGTCTCCATTCTTGAGAAAGTGGACTTGCTTCAGCACCCCTCTGGACATAGAAGTGAGCCACACAGGGGCTGGAGAGATGGCCTAGTGGTTGAGAGCGCCGACTGCTCTTGTAGAGGACCCAGGTTTGATCCCCAGCACCCACATGGCGGCTGAAAACTGTCTTTGACTCCAGTTCCAGGGAAATCCAATGCCCTCTTCTGACCTCCGTGGCATTGCACAACACGGGTGCACAGACCTACATGCAGACAGTACATTGATACACATACAAAAATAAATAAATTAAAAAAAAAGTGAGCCACACAAAGGAACAGTGGAAGATGTGGACTCTGTTTAGAAGCTATATGAACTCAGTGTACCACTGTCTCATGTTGGTGGGCTCACTTTAGATTGACATCTGCGAGATACCTGTGTGGAAGATGAAATACTCTATCATTCTATTTGCCTGTCTGACTCATGAAAAATGAGTAGAAAATAGGAGCTTAGACTTCCAAAGCATATTAACTTAATATGTTATGATGCGTGAATAGGAAAAAGTCTTTTGACAGTAAATATTGAGGATTATTCATTTTCTAAACTGACAGACAGGGACTGATGTTGGCATCCAAGACAGCTGAAGATTAGGGACAGCTGGAGAGCTAACCTTCAGAAAGCTGAGGCTATTTATGGAGGGAGGTAGTGGGGAATTCCCACACAGGCCATAGCAAAATGTCAAGTTCAAGCATTCTAAATGAAAATAGAGATCTAAGGAAGCTAGCAGACTAGATGCAAACCTTTCAGAAAAGACAGATTGGGCAGGATTATGTTTCCTCATTTTCTGTCTGAATAATGAACCCAGGGAGTTGGGGTGCCCTAACTTATACCTTTGGGTTCTACAAGCATAACCACAGTTAAAGGGCAGTCACCTCAGGCCTCATCTCCGGGCTCCAGGGAGCAGGTGGACACCCTGCTGGGCAACTCAAAAGCAGCTGCTTTGACTCAGAGCCCCCGGGCTTACTGGGTGCCTGACCCTGGGCTATTCATCTGCTCTTCCTGTGCCTCAGTTCCCTTATCTCCAAGGTGAGGACTCCACAGAACCTACTCAAAGGCTTGCTGTTTGGATCAAGTGAGTGAGTATTTGTGAACCACCTAGTCAATAGCTAACTCATGATAAATGCAAATGACTGGTTTTATGAAATAAATACATTCAAGAGGCAGGTGTCTTTTGTACATGCTCCATGCTCTGCAACCTCAGCATCAGCTGATTTGAGAATTGAGAGGTGTCTGATCTGTGTTCTCCGGGAATGTACATACAATGTTCCCCCATTTATTCATGGGGATAAGTTCTAGAACATTCTCTGGATGACTGAAACTGTGCTTATGACTCAGGCCTGTATATACTGTGTTTTCTGTACATATTTACCTATGGTGAAATTTATCAAAACTAGTAATGAAACAGAATAACATATTGTAAGGAAATCCACTTCAAATATTACATTTTCATTTTTGGAATTATCATTTTGTTTTTGGACTGCAGGGGTGGCTAACACCATGAAAAGCAAAGTGTGGATAATGAGGGTTTTGGAACCCCCATGTGTCATGATGTGAAGATCAGTCTACTATTATGTAGGACTTCCCCAAGCAAATACAGTCAAGCTCATTGGATGTTGCATCTCTGTAACTCTGATACTGGTTTCTGATTCAGAGTTGTCTTGATAAATGATCATTGAATGCAGCAAAGCTGGAGGGGCCAAGCCCTCCAAGCTCCGTGGGAGTAAAGTTCCAGAAGTCAGACATGGAGCCACGGGACCTAGTGTTTGCCCTGCTGGTGTTTGGTCGTTTTGGTCCAGGATTTCCTTGATATGTCCCCATTCCTTCCTTTTGGAGTAGGAATGTGTATTTGGATCAATTGCATGTTAGAAGTATGTAATTTGTCTTTGATTTTACAGGGGCTTACAGTTAAGAGATTGCCTTGAGTCTCAGAAGAGACTTTGGACTTTCAAATAATAGTACTGAAACTGGTAAAGACTATGGGGACTTCTGAAGATGGACTAAAAAGGTTTTGTATTTTATAAGGAACTTATGGGAGCCAGGGAGTGGAATGTGGTGGTTCGAATGAGAATGTCCCCCATAGGCTCCAAGTATTTGGACATTTTGTCCCCAGTTGGTGATGCTGATTGGGAAGGTTTTAGGTGTGGCGTTGCTGGAGGAAGTGTGTCACTGGGGACGGGCTCTGAGAGTTCGTATGGCTCGTCAAATTTCCAGTCCCTCTTTGCTTCCCTTCTTGTGCCCACTTGAAGATGATCGCTCGGGTTCCTGCTCTGGACCTCCTGCCACCATGGTCTCCTTCTGGAGCCCTGAACCAAATAAGCTCTTCTTTCTTTAAATCTCCTTGGTCATGGCGTTTTATCACAGCAATGGAAAAGCAACTGATACAATGATTTTTGTATAAATCAAAGATATAAGATATGTGAGCTTCCTTGCTTGTATCTGTGATGTTTATAAATATATCCCTTTTAAAATCTAAAAGTATTTTTCCTTAATCTTTTTTTTTTCCAAGTATTCTTTTTTCTGTGGCCTCATATTTATTCAGGAGAATAAGTGTTGTGTGCATGTTGCCTTTGAAATCATTTTAAGTAAATTTTTGTCAGTTCCAAAGAAGAGTAAAGTTGGCTTTGGGGACACACAGAAACCTGCTTTGGTAGAAGAGTGCTCCCTTTCTCCCGCCTGTACAGTGATGGGAGGGGGAGGGTGGCCAGGAGATGGGAGGTGGAGACTTGTACTTGGTGCTCATGTGTGTGTGCTCATTCCAGTGTATAAACTGGGGCAGTCAGAGCCTGGTTCCATAGGAAGCCGTGCTCTCACTAGATGGAACACTCAGGAATCTTCACACCCTGTGTGGATGGGTTTCTCAGGAAGTGTCAATAGACTGTCCTTTCCTTGCAGTTTTCAGTTGTGCAAGCAGGTTCTACTGGACATCAAGTACACAGACAAAGCCATTTTCACTGTGTGGAAGAGCTCTAAAATATGGACAGACACCACTCGACAGTGCCTATAGGAATAAGGTTGATTTTTATAAATAAAATATGCATTTCAAATATAGCTATGAATTCATCTGCTCTCATAAAAGAGTGGTAGGAGAAGGGGCAGCAAATCCACTGTGGGGGGAGCGGAGCCATCTCTCCTTTTTGCCTGCTTTTAACTCTTCAGAAGGAAGCTAGCAGAAGCACTGGGTGTCCACCCCAAGTGTTAATTTCCTTTGCAAACACCGAGAACCAAGATCTGGAATTAGTCACGGTAAGACAGACAGCATGTGGTGTGTGTTACAGCACACGCATGCTAAAACTTACGTACCCCAGGGAGGACTTGCAAAGCGTTGTTATCCATCCAGAGCTCCCTTAAATTCTGTATTTGATCCAGAACTTCAGGCTGGGGAAAACCAGGAGAGAGAGAGAGAGAGAGAGAGAGAGAGAGAGAGAGAGAGAGAGAGAGAGAGAGAATTAGACTTTTTAGATCACATATATTAGATATCATTTTGTGGACCTTGAGCTTTTAGGAATCTAGTATTAGTTTTCTAAGAAATTACAAGTTTTAGCCGGGTGAGGTGGCACATGCCTTTAATCCTAGCACTCAGGAGGCAGAGGCAGGTGGATCTCTGTGAGTTCAAGGCCAGCCTGGTCTACAGAGTGAGTTTCAGGACAGCTGGGGCTACAGGGAGACCCTGTCTCAAAAAAGAAAGAAATTACAAATTTAACAGACCTCAAAAAACTCAGTTTAAGGGTAGTGAGCCTAGACTTCTCTGGAATCAATCAGCATCATCATTATAAAAATTAATAGTGGGGCTGGAGAGATGGCCTAGCAGTTAAGAGTGCTGACTGCTCTTGCAGAGGACCCGGGTTCAATCCCCAGCACCCACATGGTGGCTGAGAACCATCTTTAACTCCAGTTCCAGGGGAATCCAAGACCCTCTTCTGACCTCCACGGCATTGCATAACATGGGTGCATACACCTACATGCAGACAGTACATTCATACTCATAAAAACATAAGTAAAAAATAAAAAAAATTAATACCTATTACCTAGACACCTTAATCAATTTAATACACTCCAATTATCTTTTATGTCATTAATTCTATTTTAATTGCTTGGCACGTTTCTCTTTCAGAAAGCCCAGGACTCTCACATTTTGTCCTCACTGCAGCCTTACTATGGCTCTTGGCACACAGTCTATCATATATAAACATCTGCAAACAACCGAGCATCGAAGCACTGAGGTGTGATCATCTGAATTAGGACCTTCAACTTCTTACTCCTTCATTTTGTCAACAAATAACTACTCATCAGTTGGTGGTGATTCGGAGCCTACAGCAACATCAGCTCATTTATGACTAAGGAGCTGCTCCTCTCTAGATAAGGTGGGTCAAACTTTCCTACTCCTAACCCTTTTTACCTGAGAAATTTTTATCTGACTCTGGGTGTACATATATAAGAAACAGAAATATAAACCAACACTTTACTGATAGTAAACCATAAAGAAATTTATTTCAAAACAATTCTTTGGTATACATTTTTTCTTTACCACTTATTAAAGGTGAAAGCAAATTTGTGTACTAATGACTAATGGTTATGATTATTTTTGCATGAAGGATTAAATCTTGAATATTTGACACTGCAGGATGTAGAGCATTTTCAAGATTTTTCAGAGTTGATTGATACATTGATTTTATAATCATCTTATCGAGAAACTATTAGCAATCCTGTTCTAATCTCGAATTCATTGGTTGACTTTCTCTAAATGAAATTCTAGTCAGAATTCAAGTGACAGTTTTTATACTCAGCTTTCTAACAAAACTGTCTGAAGACAGACTAATTCGATACATGCTGAGGAATGATGGGAGGAACACATTAAAAGTCTTTGTTTACTTAATAATCCATTATGTTTCTATGGGAGCAGAAAACACATGTCTAGTAAAAACAAATCAATTGGCAACACACAGAAGCCTTGACTCTGAGCTGACGCAAGCGAGTCAATGGAGGCTACAGTGACGTCACATCATACAACATGGCTGAGGGCTGCCAGAAACTCCCCAGATTCATTATGTATTGATTTCGATATTGTACATTCAGAAACTTTTTATTGTTGTCTGATTTTTCATGACCCCCACATTCAGCACAGGGGCAGGGACTCACAGTTTGAGAACCTTTGACCTAGATCTACTCGTGGAAACAAAAGCTTATGGGCAAGGAAGAATCAAGCAATGCGGAGGAGGGGGAGAAAGTCTATGACGATGCGTAACCACGCGAGCAATGGGCTGCTTCCCCTTTGGCTGTTTCTCCATTCCACCCCGGGACCTGACTGCAGAGGTGTTGCAAGGTCGGCAGCCCATTTCCCTCCGCTCTCTAACCCTCTCTCCCTTCAGAGTCTCTCCTTCCTTTGAAGTCGAGTCCTTTCGTCCACTGCGAGAGTGAGCAAAGTCTGGCTGCTTAAAGTACTGTCTGACATGGCTGCAGAGATTGGCTCAGAGATGGGGGCAAACTTATTCCAAACCCACACAAAACATTAAGTTGAACTGAGATGTTGAGCAGTCAGCACCTGCTTGCTTCTGCTGGATTTGAAACTGGAAGGGTGCAGGCCTGACAACTCAGGAAGGATAGGGAGGGCTGGTCTGAGAACAGGGACTTTCCAAAGCTATGGAGCAGAAGACAGGCCCTAACCACAGAGCATTATCTGGATCTGAGTCATCCTGAAACAGTATCTTACTTCTGACAGAGTCTTTATTTACCAACACCGTGTGATAAATACACAGCTCAAGAGAACCTGGGGCCTCATTTGGACGGCTAGCACGCTTTATAGAATACTCACAGGAAAAGACAGCATTTTATCAGTTGCCCTCAGAATATTGGGAATGGTGGTCACACACATCCTTCACACTTCAAAAGGGCTGCAGAGATCTACCCTGGGGGTCTCTGATCTCCTCAGTTGAGGATTACATGCTATGAGGCACAGTTCCCAGGAGAAGTGACAGAGGTGGCGCTTTGTGCTAGAATCAGTGTGTGAGTAAGCCTGCGGGTATTTTGGGCAGGAAAATGTTCTCACCTTCACTTACACTGTAGGAGCAAGCATCTGCCTGCCTGCCATAGGTTAGGCTGAAAGAGCGGAAAAGAGAGGTCACTTCTGCTCTGATTATTTATTTATTTATTTATTTATTTATTTATTTATTTATTTATTTTTGAGACAAGGTCTCAGGTAGCTCAGGCTAGTCTCAAATTCACTTTGTCACTGATGCCCTTGAACTTGTGTTCCTCCTGCCTCACCTCCTGAGGCTGGGACTGTAGGCATGCATGATAAGGGGAGGGAAATGTCCCCAGTGCAGTTTTCTGCACTGCTGAGGATCCAGCCCAGGGCTTTGTGCTTGCTGGCCAAGTAGTCTACTAACTGGGATACTTTTAGTGAGGACACTGAGATGAAGACTCTGAGGTTGGGGGCTGGCTAGCCACAGACAGGCTAGTTAGAAAACATCCGTCCGTGTGGGGTTATACTAAAGCCTGGAGATCGTGGGGATTTAGGCAGAAGACAAAGCACTACAAACCAGGTAGGGGAGTGTTTTTTGTCTTCTAGAGGCAGTGTCTCCCTGTAGCCCCAGCTGGCCTGGAACTCACTCTGTAGACCAGGCTGATCTTGAACTCACAGAGATCTGCCTGCCTCTGCCTCCCAAGTGCTAGGATTAAAGGCATGCACAGCCACATAGGCTGTGAATGTTTATTTTCTTGTAGTAAGAAGCATTTCTCAGGGGAGACTAGATTGTGCTGCGGTAACAAATCCTGAAATCCGAGTAGCTTAGCACAACAGGGTTACTTCCCCTCCTATTCCATATCCTGTGTTGTTTCTTTTCTACATTGATTGTGATGCCATCATCTCAAGACTTCCAGAAGGGCAAAGCAGGGGAAGCTGGAGATGCCGGGCTGGGGGCACATGCAGCATTTACACTACCTGCTCAGCCTGTAGACATTTTTCTTGGGTCCTAATCTGAGAGCACTGAAGGCTGGGAAAGCAGGGGAAGCTCACAGGATGTTGTGGAACTGTTCCTGCCCCACAGAGGTGCTGTCTGGGTAAAAGGGCATGTGTAAATGCACAGCTTTCCTAATGTGCTCATTCCTTTGTTAAGAGAGCACTTACTAAACCTTAAGTGTGACTTCTGGACCTGGAGTCATCAGCAGAACATGGATTCCTCAGGAATCCACCCCGTGCTGTGAAGGAGACGCACAAGGGTAATGCAGGATGTGGTGGGAAGCAAAGGACACAGGGACCTGTCTGCTCTGTAGTGAGGGAGCCAGAGTAGCTGGCCAGGAGGGAGGGGCAGAGAATGTGCCTCCTAACCAGAAGGAGCACCCCAGAAGGAGCACCCCAGGGAAGCAGCACCCCAGAAGGAGCACCCCAGGGAAGCAGCAGGAACTGCTAGTGGAGGAGGTCAAGGTTCTACAAAGACCTTTCGTTTTTGAACAGTGGGTCACCATGGCAGTAACCCTGTCAGGTACCAACATTGTAAAGAGCGCAAGAGATCAGCTGCAGTATCCTTAAGACCATCTTCAGGAGGAGAGAAAAACAGCTCATACAAAGAAATAGAGATCAAGGTCAAACAAAACTAGCAGGAAGGCACCAGGAAAGGGAGATAGAGACAAAGAAAGGCAAAATAACATAAAATCAATGAAGCAAATTCCAAGCGGGATCAGAAGAAAGAGATTTCTGGCTGAAGGGGAGCAGACAAGCTCTGGCAGCAGTGAGACAGCGTGCTCTCACACAGTGGTAGAAGGGAGGTCAGCACAGTGGGAAGTCGGATGAGCCCTCAAGCTTCTAGATGAGGTGGGGAGCAAGGTCAGTGATTGGGTTAGAGGAACAGGACTTTTATCTGCTGGGCTCACTGAGTGGATGCTACAGACAGTTCCAAGACAAACAAGGGCACCTAAAATAATTCTATCAGACAGCATTATAACTTTGGAGTGGGGTGTGAATAAAGGGAATGGAACTGTAGGTGAAAGAAGAAAAAAACCAAAGCCTTCGAGATTACATTAGGTCAGAGAGGAAGGTGAAGGGAGGGAGGGAGGGACAAGGAAATTGAAGTTGAAAAATCAGAATGTTTTGGAAATTTGGGATTTCTCTTCCCTCCTTCCCTGCCTCTCTCTTTCTTTCCATAACTTGCTGGTGAAGCTGAGAAGACTTGGAACGTCTGGTCCTCTTGCCTCCACCTCCCAAGAACTGGGATTTATTAGGCGTGTGCCACCATGGCCAGCTTAGGCGGTGCTAAATCTCAAATGCCAGGTTGTACACTAGCCAAGCACTCTACCGAGCGAGGGCTACATTCCTAGCCTGGTTTGAGACATCTGAAGCAACTCCAGAGAGCGACCTCCAGCACTCATATTAACCCTGGGGAAGGTCAGCTGGGGCTCAGGGTATGAAGTCTGTCTATGGGCAGGGGAGATGCTGTAGAGACGCAGAGCCTTGTGTGGTTTCTAATTGTCTGAGCAGCCTTCCCCCCTTGAATACACCATGATCGTAGTGTTCTTTTGGCAGCATCAGCCAAGTGGCAAAGTGAAATTCGTATTTATGAAGTCTAACTTTGGGGGCCCTTGGGAATCCCAGACAGTCACAACCCCTGGAAAAAGGACAATTTCTCTCTCTCTCTCTCTCTCTCTCTCTCTCTCTCTCTCTCTCTCTCTCTCTCTATGACCATATATATATATATACATATATATATATATAGTCCATATATATATACATATATATATACATATATATATATAGTCCATATATATATACATATATATATACATATATATATATAGTCCATATATATATATATACATATATATATATATACATATATATATATGGTCTTTGTGAGACAAAGGCCTCCCAGTAGCTCCAGGTGGCCTGGAACTCACTCTGTAGACCAGGCTGGCCTAGAACTCACAGAGATCCACCTGCTTCTGTCTCCCAAGTGCTGGGATTAAAGCTGTGTGCCACCGTACCTGGCTTGCTACATACATTTCTATGTTATTTCAAGAGGTCTCATTCCACAGATTGAATAGTACAACAAGAGAGTGATGGTCTTGCTTTAGGAATGAAGTATCTGATGATCAAAGCTTCCTAGTGTGGATTGCACCTACAGCTGTGGCTGTCACTCAGGCTCAGTTCTGGCTCCAGAGACCATGTATATGTGTTTGCCTGCATGCAGTGTCCACAGAGGCCAGAAGATGGTATGTGATCCCCTGGAGCTAAAGTTACAGATGGTTGTAAGCTGCCATGTAGATGCTGGGAACCAAACATGGGTCTTTTGCAGGAGCAGCAAGTGCTGCTGAACCATTTTCCCATGCCTCAAAATATTAGTTTTAAAAATATCAGCAATGATAGTATCTATCCTGTGTTTCACTTGCATTTTTCAAAGTTCCTATAGTATTACTTTAACAATAAGAAAACCAGTGACTGTTTAATTTCTTTAAATGTTCATTTATCTAAACCACTTAAGGATTCTCTTTCTAAAGTGATTTTACTATGAACAGTAAAAATGAACTAACAAATTATAATATCACATTAGCACAAGTAACACATATACTTGGAAAGATTACAAAATTTTGGGTAATTTCTGGCTTGTATGTACAATTTCAGGTTGTTTCACTAATTTGACTATATATTACTTTTATTTCACTAATTTGGATAATAGAGTAGGATTATATATATTCATATCCTATTATCTTTTTTCCCAATAGAGTTGAGAAAAATGTTAACTATGAAGAACATAATATCTGTTTATATTTTATATAAATTTTAATATAATTTTTTCAAAGTAGAACTAGAAAAATGAGAAGAAAACTTTAAAAAGTACCTTGCCACTGTATGGGAAGATACGGCAGATACAATTATAATAAAACCTTATGCCCAGAAACTAGACAGAATGCAACAGAGTAAAAGCAGTGGTTCAGATAAATGAGAATACAATTCTCAATCAGTAAGTGTGAAAAAACAAGTGCAAATTTGAACAGCACATTCTCTCATCAAAGTGACATGATTTCTGATTGTATTTCTTCTGAATTTCAATATAATTTGCTTTTGAAGAAATTATTTTTTACCTTTTTTTTTTATCTTCATTGAAAAATATTTAAGTTTGAAGCTCATGAAGGAAGCCCAAGTTCATCAGCTTAAGAAACTTTCTTCCAGGCAGAGGCAGGCAGATCTTTGTGAGTTCAAGGCCAGCCTGGTCTACAGAGTGAGTTCCAGGACAGCTGGGGCTACAGGGAGACCCTGTCTTAAAAAGACCAAAAAAAAAAAAAAAAAAAAAGAAACTTTCTTCCATTACTTTTTAAATTTTTATTTTATGTGATGAGTACATTGTCTGCATGTACGAAACTGCATCCATGTTGTGCAATGACCCCAGAGGTCAGAAGAGGCCATTGGATACCTGGAACTGGAGTTACAAATGGCTCTTAGCTGCCATGTGGGTACTGGGAACTGAACCCAGATCCTTTGCAAGAACAGTCAGAGCTCCTAACCACTGAGCCATTTCTCCAACCCCCCTTCTATTCTTATTTAAAGATTTTCTTTAACAATATACTTAGTTTATTACTAGCCCTTTAGCTTTCTCGAGTGGGAAATGTTTCATTCACGAATCTCATTCTCCACTGATGAAACTCTGATACACAGAATAGGAAATTGCTCATCTGTTGATGAAAAGTCTGCTTATAAGTCTCCCAATTGTAATGTATGACATGACTTGAAATTATGTAACCTCTCCTGTATTAACAGGTACCTTTCCGTTTCGAAAGAAATTATTCTTTGGAAATGGAAAGGTACCTCCACAGGGTCTGGGCCTGTTTCAAGGCTGCATTAGTTTTATTCTTTTATTTGATTTCAGAATCAATTTCACTGAAATGCTCATAAAAATTTAAATCTTCCAATTCCAGTAACATTGGGAGAAGATATTTTTATATTTCAGTAATTGTTGGAGAAGTAAGTAGGTATTCTAGTGTTAAGGAAAGGCATTGGTGAGAAGATGTAATTGGTTTACAATCAGTTAAAACAGCTAAAGCTTTTATGAATATTTTAATATGTCTGAGTATAATATATTTCATTTAATTATTCATATGAGGGGCTGGAGAGATGGCCTAGCGGTTAAGAGTGCCGAGACCGCTCTTACAGAGGACCCGGGTTCGATCCCCAGCACCCACATGGCGGCCGAAAACCGTCTGAAACTCCAATTCCAGGAGAACTCCAGTTCCAGGGGAATCCGAGACCCTCTTCTGACCTCCGCGGCGTTGCACGACACGGGTGCACAAACCTGCATGCAGACAGTACATTCATACACATACAGAAATAAATAAAATTAAAAAAAATATTCATATGAGTACACTGATGGATTAGAGGAAGAATTTACATATGACAGGGTGTGGGAACAGCAGGTCGATACATGAAATGATGAAATTAGCTCACAAGTGAGCTGGGGACATTGAAAGATTGAGTGGCTCTCACAAGGTGACAGTTAATACAGACTAAGTATAGTCTTATATCTATGACCAGACCAAATCCAGAAGTCTAGAGGCAGAAGTGTGAGTGACCAGGAATGGTATTTAAGTGAGGCGTCCACTCAGAGTTTACTGTGAATTCATTAGCTGTACAGATTCTGTCTCTAGATAAGGACGAGCATGTGGCCTCTGGGAATGGAATCCAGACGGTGGTAGTCTGTTTCTCTAGATGTCCTGACCTACAGGTGCCATAGCGTACGTGTGAATGACAACATTTTGTTCCCCCTGCATGTCCATGTGCAAAGGTGTCTTCCATAAGGGCAGCTTATTCAGAGCTTCCCGAGATGAAGCCAGAGGAGAAATGGCTAACGTGGCCCGCACTGTCTAGAGGGGAGAGGAGCAGCTGCCATGGATACACGCCGTTAAACATTTGGGTTGCTGTAAGGAGGAGAGGCTATTCGTTCTTACCAGATCCCACATTTTAGACTAGGAAAATGGTGAGAGTCACAGGAATGAAGAACAAAGTCTGTATTGCTGAGCAGTGATTAGATGTGTCCAAAGGAGGTAATATAATTTCCTTTGGGATATAGTGGCTCCTTGATCAAATATACATAACTGCCCAGGAAGGCAGAAATAATAAAACAATAAGGAAAGCTAACTCTTGATGAGTACTTTTTTTTTTTTTTTTTTTTTTTTTTTTTTGACCAAGGTCTCCCTTTTAGTCCCAGCTGTCCTGAGCTCACTCTGTAGACCAGGCTGGCCTTGAACTCACAGAGATCTGCCTACCTCTACCTCCCGAGTGCTGGGATTAAAGGCTCACACCACCATGCCCGGCTGATGAGTACTTTTAAAGTTTGATTTGTTGCTGATGTTGTTGGTTATTTTGGATTCAGGGCTTCATGTAGCCCAAGCTGGCATCTGACTCACTGTAGAGGTAAGGATGATCTTGAATTTCTGACCCTCTGGGCATGTGCCACCATGTTCAGTTACGCAGTCCTGGGGCTCAAGCCCAGGGCCTCCTGCATTCAAGGTAAGTGATCTACCAACTGAGCCCATATGCAGCTGCATTAGGTGTGTATCCATGGATTTTTCTCACTGATTCTTCTTAACTAACCCCTGAGGGACATGCCAGTGCTGACCAGCAGTAACAGTAACACCGAAGACCTGGGTTTCGAGATAGAGACAGATCCAGGCTACACCTGTCTTCCCATGTTCCATGTCTGGTCCAGGTGATGACAGGGCCACTGCCTCCAGGGGGAGGAGGAGGTTAACCAAGATGAAAACAAGCTCCTGAGATGGATCTGGAAGTTATTGCTTGTATGAGTCAAATTCTACTGTTACAGCAAAAAGCCCAGGAGTGGGTACTCAATGAAATAAGGAAGTTTATTAGGCTCATAAATCGGATGGCTGCAGGGCTCAAACAGCAAGAGGCCACCATCCCAGCAAGGTATCCCCGGCTGCATCACAATGCAGTGTTAACCAGAAAGAAAGCCCGCTGCATGAGCAAGGAAGGTGATGCGAGGCCAGCTTCTTCACAGGAACTAGCCCTGCTCCCGTCTCTATTAAGGGGGGGGGGGTCTTTAATGATGTATCTCCAGGTAGGCTGTACCTCTTACAGGGCTCACTTCCTCTCAGAACTGCTGTACCCTGAGATCTACCTCAGCTCTGCCCAAACCATTAAGTGCTCAGTGCTCAATGAGTTTGCTGTAATGCTCATTTCATAGAGAACTGGGCCTACAGTAACAAGTGTGCCCCAAGTCACACCACTTCCACCAGGCAGGTGAACTTGCACGTAGGGTTGAGTGAGCTGTAGTGACTAAGTTTCAGAGGCAGAGAAACATCCTGGGAAATTGACAGGTGTTCAGTGAACATCGTGCTTAGAGGCAGGGACGTAGGAGGACGGTGGTCTGCTGAGGGCAGCAGGTGCCAAAGATCAGCTTTGACTCCTTGACCAGTTAATATTTACTAAGGTCTATGTTCCAGACTGGAGAAACAATAGCAGACAGAGCAGTTCTCCTGGGAGCGCCATTCTGGGAGCCCACGTTCCTGGGGTAGGCCCCATACCACATCTCCAGATGCCCAAGGGATGAAATTCCGATTTCACTTCACTGCACCTAGATTCCGGCTTTGTTGACCTTGTAAGAATCTAACTTTTAGAGTGAAAATTGTTTAACAAATACACCCTCATCTAATGATACAAGCCTGTTTTGCTTTTCTTTCTCTTAAAAACCTGTACCCATGTCCCTCCTCCAGCCTGCTTTGCTGCAGCCAAGAGCAGCATCAGCGTGCTCATTCCTGCTTGAAGATGGTCTCTCGCTGTCCCAAAGAATTCAAAGCCCCGATTATGAAGCACACGAATGCTCTCTTCTTTCCCTGGACCCTAAGGAATGCCACCTCCAGGCAGTTTGTGAAGGCATAGTGCTTCATTGTGTCTCCTTCAATCTGGTCTTTC
Organism: Rhizomys pruinosus; assembly: GCA_009823505.1. NCBI lineage: Eukaryota > Metazoa > Chordata > Mammalia > Rodentia > Spalacidae > Rhizomys > Rhizomys pruinosus. Next base: position 1,834,206 of record VZQC01013012.1, on the reverse strand, counting down.
TAAAGCCTGTTCCATGATCCCTGACTGGACAGGCCTCCTTCCTGCAGAGTTGGAATTACAACCAGAGCAATGAGCAATGAACCTCACTGTTCCAGTGAGCTGCTGGAAGCTTGGATCTGAACCCCTGTCACTATTGTCTGTCCTCCCACATCAATTTAAGTGTGGGAATGACCTCATAGTTCTATGTAAATTGAACAGAATAAGCAATCCATACTGATAATCAGTAGTTTCCTCTTGTTTTTATTAGTCACTAACTCGGAAGACAACACAGACTGCCATTGAAATGGCCAACGTTCCTCTTGAAATCTCGGCTGTGAACACACTCTCCCTCACTCATCCCAGCATCCTGGAACTCCTACACACAGGTAACCCATGTGATTGACACCACTATGCTGACTGTCCTGACTCCACTGAACTCTTCTCTCCTTCCTAAGCTGGGATTCATTATGAACAGTTTCTCATAATATCACTTAGCAAAATCTTGGCACCATCTTCTAGCTGAGCTTGACAGGGGTTGAACAGAGGACTTTCTGCCTTTTCTGTGACTGCACCAAGATTTGCTGAAGAAAATGATAATTTGGCTGATTGGCCTCACTTTTTGCATTCATGACAAATGCTTCATGTGGGGATTGAATCCTTGTTATTCTGTGGCTTTCCTCCTAGAAATTGCTTTTCACTCTGAAGAAATTCTTCAACCTTGTCCAAAGTGTCCTTTTCTTACTTTCCTTCTTGCTCTATTTTTTTTATTTCCTTGAAATAAACAGAGAAATTTACTCTAAAGGTCTAAGTTCCTACATGCATGTTTAAAAAAACCAGCAGATGTATTTTAAAGAGATAATTAGCCAAAACGTCCCCCTTTTGGTGTATGGATTTCCCTTTTCTCATATCCCTCTGGGGCCAGGTGTAGCAGCTCATTTCCCCAATGCCAGCACTAGAGGTGGAGGCTACAGATTGAGACCCTGTCTCAAAAAAACCAAGCCAAAACGAACACTCCCCCGGCTTAATACACTCCCTCCCGGCAAGGGTTTCTGTGCTTTGAAGTGGTCCACTGAGGATCTGGCTTGAGTTGAAGTTGATTTGAATGCACAGTTACTTTGAATGTAGTGCAATGTATTTATGTGTTCCAGTGACTTCTGGTTTATGTTCACTAGCTATCTTGCCCCTCCCAAATGTGTGCCCTTTCCTCCTCTGTCTTTTGATCTCTTGATCTTGCCTAGTCTTTACAGGGATCTAGCCTTGGGTTCATCTCCTGTGAACACCTTCAGCCTGTTACCCCCAGGTCTATTCCAGCAGCTCGTGTCCTCTGTTTCCTCTGTCACTGAAATAAATTGGCCACTCTGCCTTGCTTTCCTACCCATGCTTAAACCTGCATTTAGATGGGCCCTTGTGGAAGTCTCTATGACCATTACATTGGAGCAGGATCCCAGGAATTATCTACGCAAGTCAGATTTGGTTCCTAGCTAGCAAAGCCAGACAATAAAGAAATAAAGAACAGAGAGCTGGGAAGGAAAGAAAACACTTCAGTGCATAAATGCAAACTTACATGAAGACCAGCTGAGTAAAGGAAGCCGGCTGTATTATCAGGATGCAAGGTCTGTGCTTCCCAGGGCAACCTCTTGTTCTAGGCACTTTAGGAGATGTATAGATGTTCATCAATTATATTTGGAATGCATTATACAGTTTCTGTGATAGACTTTTTTCTTTATCTCAACATCTGAAGTGCTGAAAATACTTACAAATACTTTATGCTCACATTTTTCCATCATACATTTCCTATGAGCTAACCTCTGAAAATATCTAAAAAGGTTTTATTGCTTCTGTATCAGATAAATAGCTTTTTCAACTTAGGTATTTCACTGGATGAAAAACAAAGCAGTTGTTATTTTTTTTTTATTGGCAAACCAATAACCTTCAATCTATTTCAAGTGTGAGTTCTACACACATTATAAGCTTTGGAGCTTATAATGCCTACACTTAACAGTGTGCCTGCTGAAAAGATACTGGCAATGACTCCTGAAGGTCATGAAGACACACTGAAAAACAAGTTAATTCTGAATCACAAGAGGCACTGCTGCTCAGTGAATTCAGAAATGAACTCTGCGAGTCTGCAATCAATACCTGGTACGTGAGGCCATTTATTCTCTACCAAGCTACATGTATATTACCCAATTACTTAAAGATAAAACCAAGGAGGAATTATATCACCAATCTGCCAATCAAGAGTATCTCACTGAATGAGAGGCTGGACTGAGAATATACCTGCAATTATCTTTCCTGCCTCAGAGTAAAGGAGAAGGCAGAAAGGTCACTGCTATGGCGTTACCTTAAATATACTCAGTGGGAGAGAGCGCCTATGTTAAAACTGTAATCTTTCCAGGTGCAGACCATTGGATGGTGCAAGAATGGCTCATTCAAGGCAGGCAAGAGCTGAATCATGGGCTGGAGAGATAGCCTAGCAGTTAAGAGCACTGACTGCTCTTGCAGAGGACCTGGGTTCGATCCCCAGCATCCACATGGTGGCCGAGAACCATCTGTAACTCCAATTCCAGAAGAACTCCAGTTCCAGGGGAATCTGACACCCTCTTCTGACCTCCGTGGCATTGCATGACACGGGTGCACAGACCTACATGCAGACAGTACATTCATACACATATAAAATAAATAAATAAAAATTAAAAAAAGCTGAATCATGACAAAAATCCATCCGTATTTGGGTTCCTAAGAAACCGTATCTTCAGTCTTTGGCAGTCAGAGAATACCGAACTGAGTCAGGCGCCTGACTTCTACTCAGACTCTTGGGTACATAGCCAGTGCTTAGTAATATTTGCTAAGTGAAAAAATGAACAGATTGGTGCTGTCAGTGGGAACCTTTGGTGTGCTTTAATCCACCCCAGGCTGTCCCTTGGCCTCACTGCTCAGCAGTGTTTTGTAGAACAATCAGACTTTGAGTATTACACATCATGGGTTCTTAGATTACATTTGAGAAATGTAAATATTTTCAAACACAGAGTTCTATGGGTTAAGGAGAATTTGAATTTTCAAATTTTCCTATTCGTTTTACCATTATTACTGAACATTGTTATAGTTTTGAATATATTATCTTATGTTTTTACTTTATATTACAATCTTTATTGTTCTGTTATATATTTATTTCCAATGAAGGATCAGGTGAGAAAACAAACAGTATAAATATTGTAGGGTATTTATTATTTTGTTTTCCAGATCACACATAATAATTTGGTAAGATAAAAATCCACACAGGCCTGTACCTGGTTATTCTAATAATTATAAATGAGAGAAGTAAAGCCTGGCGTGGTGGCACATGCTATTAATCCTAGCACTTGGGAGGCAGAGGCAGGCAGATCTTTGTGAGTTCAAGGCCAGCATGGTGTACAGAGTGAGTTTCAGGATGGCTGGGGCTACAGGGACACCCTGTCTCAAAAAAACAAAACAAAACGAAAAGAGTGCTGTAACTGGTCACTCCTAAAGACTTAACAAGTGCTTGCCAGGTGCCAACCTCATGCCAATGCTGTGTAAATGGACAAATGTGTGGGGGTACACTCAGGTCACAAGTGGGCTGGTACAGGATACATACAGTTTAGTAAGGAGAGATGTGAAATCCACAGTCAGAAGCTGTGGTAAAGTTGAAATTATAAGCACCAGAGGGAACACTAAATGAGTTGAATGAGTAATATTAGTCTCTCTGGCTCCATCGTAACTAGTGGGGATGATGTTGCTTGCTCCTCTGTGTGTTTCAAATATACCTTTGTTTCCACATCGTACAGCTGTTCTTTTCAAGTCTCAACCCTCTTTGTTCTGCATGAATTTTCCCACATGAACTATACCAGTTAATAATATGTTTAAAAATTAGTTTTACACAATAATTGAGTGAACTGCTTGTGAGGGCATATTAATTTGTCAATAGAGTTCTACACCAGTACATCCAAATTACCCTCATAATATGTGTTGATTCCTTTATTAACCCCCATTTGGAGGCTAATTGATGCTGTGCAATTGAGTAAAATTATTTATTAGCATAATCTACAAGGATCAAGGTTATACAATGTGAAATTACATGCTCAATTGTTTTGATTATACTATTTTTTTCTTTTTTTCATCAAACTTTTATATTACAAATGAGTTTTGGGTTATAACTTTAACCTATGTGAATTACTAACATGCCAGTTTTATCAAGCCAATTTGCATTTTTTTCAATTTCAAGTATGATCTATTCTTATCTACATACTTTTTTTTTTTTTTTTTTTGAGACAGGGTCTCTTTAGGTAGCTCCAGCTAGCCTGGAACTCACTATGTAGACCAGGCTGGCTTCAATCTAACAGATTCACCTACCTCTGCCCCAGGTGCTGGGTCCTAAGGCATGTACCAGCACACTCAGCTTACTAATCTTTGTAATTCTGGAACACTGGAAGAGCTGTCCTCACTTTAACCTACTTGGCTCACATCCTCACTTGCAGACATTGGAGAATCCCCACACCTCCTTTCCTTCCTCCTCCTCTTTGTGGGGCTAAGCATCCTGCAGATTTCAGTTCAAGACACTTCTTCAGGACAGTTTTTGTTTTCTAGAGGAAAATTTTACTAGAAACTTGTGGACATATGTCATGGATCGAATCTGACAAGTCTGATCCCACTTGATAATGTGTGTCTAGAATCTAGTGAGGACTGGATTCTAGATGGGGGTGGGGTGGGGGCAGCACTATTTTCATTCCTCATTACCTCATAGCTTAAGAGTGTGAAAGAGTGACCAGTGTATTGTCCAAACATTCACTTCCATATTGAGCAGGATGCGGTGCTCAGCATGGATAATATGGTGGAGAACAAACATTGACAGGGAGTGATACTCATCCCTCCAAGACCTGGTAAGTGGATTAACAGATTAATGGATGAAGGAAAGCTTGCTGATACTCCGCCTTCTGTGTCACATAAGAACAAATGCTTAACTTGTGCTCTGCATTGCCATTTTGTCCACAGAGATTTACAAGTAGTAGATTGCTAATAATCTACAGACTGCTGAGCGCACAAGTGAATTATAGATGTATAGGCTTATACTGGCAATATCCTAATAAAAATGGATATGTTTTATGATAAATAGGATTTATTATCCTTTGTGTAACAAGTTGATCTTTTCTTCATGTATGAACAAAATGCGATTATCTTTTAAAGCTTTGTTTTATTGTTTTAGTTATTAAAATTCTTTGATTTATGTGTTTTTATTTTATATGTATAAGTGTATTGTCTGCATGTATGTAAGTGTACCTAGGTTGTACAATGCCTACAGAGGACATTGGATCCCCTGGAACTGGAGTTATGAATGGCTGTTAGGGAATGCTGGGAATCAAACAATGGTCTCCTGTAACAGCAGCCATTACTCTTAATTGCTGACTCATCTCTCTAGCCCCTGTTTTAGTTATTTAATATGAGCAAGCTAATAAGAGATTTTGCACAAGTTTGAATTCTTATGGATATCAGATGAAAACTCTGCCGCCCGCACTTCTTCTTGTAACATATATTTTGCTGTGTTTTTTTTTTTTTTTTCTTTTCACATGGAATTGTGACAGACACTTGGGCAGGTTACTTCTGGGTTAATCTTCTGTTTCTGCTTGTGCCATGGAGGTGGACACTGGCCAGGTCAGCTCCACTGCTCCCTTGTCTTTCACGGTCCCATTTTATTGCATGAAAATGAAAATGAGAGTTCTCTAAGCAAGGTGTCCATGCTGCGCGGAGACTCCTTCCTTCCTCGGCCCTTCAGTCTCTGGCTCCGGTGGGCACTCAGTGTGCACTTCCTCATTGCTTCTCCTTCATTTCTCCCAGTCTCCCAGATAGCATGCTCTCTCACTCCCCACAAATCAAATCCAGCTCATTTTTTTTTCAAGCTCACTAAGTCCTGTGCCCCAGGGAATGGGCCTTAGTCATTGCATTTGTAAATATATACCAATTCCAAGAGTTCCAGTATCTCCTGTGGTCTGTGACTGGCTCATATATTCATGGGAAATTTGAGGATTCGATAGTTGCCTGTCTTAGGGTGTTTATAATGACTTGTCTCCCCAGCAAGCAGACTTTACTGAAGGCAAGTACATACGTTGTCCTTTGAAGTCTCACACAATGAACACAGTGCCTGGCCCATGGCAGAAGTTAAGAAACTTCCATTGTGGGCTGGAGAGATAGCCTAGCGGTTAAGAGCGCTGACTGCTTTTGCAGAAGACCCGGGTTTGATCCCCAGCACCCACATGGCTGCTGAGAACCATCTGTAACTCCAATTCCAGGAGAACTCCAGTTCCAGTGGAATCTGACACCCTCTTCTGACCTCTGCGGTGTTGCATGACACGGGTGCACAGGCCTGCATGCAGACAGTACATTCATACACATAGAAAATAAATAAATAAAATAAAAAAACCTTCCATTGTAAGTAGTAGAGGCTGTTTTCATTCACAGAAATTACTCCCACATGCCACCTGAGTTTTCTGTGCTCTGATGCCATCAGTTGGGAGAGGAGAAGAGTTTTACTCATCACTGTTGACAATCAAGAAGTCTTGCTGAGATGTTGGAGGTATCTGAAGATGAGTAATGAGTTCTGATTCCAGAAACCTTATGATAAACATGTATTTATGTTTTGTTTATTCCACCTTTTCTGTAGATATTTAAGTTTGTGTTTTTAGCTTATTAATATAATATAAAAGTTTGCACCTGGACTGGGGAAAAGCGGTAGCTATTCAGAAAGCCAGCTGCAGGTCTAAGCTATGATGACTGTGCTGGATAGCTTTAGTGTCAATTTGATATACCTGGGTTGAGGGAGCCTCAACTGGGGAATTATCTCCATTGGACTGGCCTGTGGCCATGTCTATGGGGTATTTTCTTATTTGTTGAGTGATGTGGGAGGGCCCAGCCCACCAGCCCACTGTGGGCAGTGCCATACCTGGGCAGGTTGTTCTGTATTATATAAGAATGCCTAGCGGTTAAGGGCATCGACTGCTCTTGCAGAGGACCTGGGTTCGATCCCCTGCACCCACATGGCAGCTGTAACTCCAATTCCAGGAGAACTCCAGTTCCAGGGGAATCCGACACCGTCTTCTGACCTCTGAGGCATTGCATGACACGGGCGCACAAACCTGCATGCAGACAGTACATTCATACACATATAAAAATAAATAAAAAAAGTTAAAAAGAATGCAGACTGAGCGTGGGCCAGGGGAGCAAGCCAGTAAGCATCATTCTTCCATGGCCTGTGCTTTAGCTCCTGCCTCCAGGTTCCTGCTCTGAGTTCCTACTTTGAGCTCCCTCAGTGATGAACTGTGGCCCTGAAGATGTAAGCCAAATAAACCCTTTCCTCCCCAAGTTGGTATTGAAAGCAAACTAGAGCAGTGGCTGATGGCAGAAAGGTTGTGTGGCTGAAGAAGAAACATTTTATAGAGTTAAGCACTAGAGGGATGAGTTCACAGTGCAGCTGTTGTAGAGCACTCCTAAGAATCTTGGGGGAAGTCATGAGCCCCCATTTGCTTCCACAATAAATATGCGTGTCCGGGATGAACAGGAAACAGGTCCCGGTAGGGCCCACTTCCCTACACCTTTCCAGGTATTTGAGTTCTAGATTTTAGAATACAGTGGTGAACATGAAGGAATTCCTTTCCTGGAACTTAATGAGATATGGTAGTTAGGTTGAGTTATGGAGCAAGAGTTATTAGTTATGTTGCATAATTTATGAAAATGTATACATTTGTTATGTTTGTTGTACAGAGTCTTCTTCAAAGTCTGCAAGGTTTTTCTGTCTTTATCCATCTATATAGGTCAACTCCACGTGCGATCCTGAGATATTCTGCACAGCTCAGGTCCCTTTACTGCTCCCTGGACATTTCCTCTGTGTTTCAGAGGCCACTCAAACTCAGAGCTGTTAGAGCTGTTTCCCTCCCCCTGCTGTGCTACACTACTACTAAACCAACCAAAGGACAACCAGGAGCTGCAGGCTAATCCTATCCCTTATCCCTACTTGTGTTCTTAAATCCATCTGCCTCTCCCCCTTAGCATGCGTCCTTACACTAGTGTGACAATTTTCACATGTCCGTCATGCATCCTTACACCAGTGTGATGATTTTCACATGTCCATCATGTGTGCTTACACTAGTGTGATGATTTTCACATATCTGTCATGCATCCTTATACTAGTGTGATGATTTTAACATGTCTGTCATGCATGCTTACACCAGTGTGATGATTTTCACATGTCCGTCATGCGTCCTTACACTACTGTGATGATTTTCACATGTCTGTCATGCATCCTTACACTAGCATGATAATTTTCACATGTCCATCATGCATCCTTACACTAGTGTAATTATTTTCACATATCACTCTCTCAGTCTATTTCTTTTTCAAAAAATTATTTTATTTATTCTTATGTGTATGACTGTATTGCGTGCATGTATGCAAGTACACCCATGATGTGCAATGCCTTCAGAGGTCAGAGGAGGGTGTTGGACCCCCTGGAACTGGAGTTATGGATGGTTATTAGCTGCCATGTGGGAACCTGGAATACAACCTGGGTCCTCTGCTAGAGGAGCCAGTGTTCTTAACCACTAAGCCATCTCTCAAGCCTCTTTTGGCCTATCTTTTTTAGACTTCTAGCTTTTTTTTTTTAATTTTATTTATTTTTGTATGTGTATGAATGTACTGTCTGCATGTAGGTCTGTGCACCCGTGTCGTGCAAAGCCACGGAGGTCAGAAGAGGGTCTCGGATTCCCCTGGAACTGGAGTTCTCCTGGAATTGGAGCTACAGACGGTTCTTTTTTTTTTTTTAATTCTTGTATGTGTATGAATGTACTATCTGCATGTAGGTTTGTGCACCCGTGTTGTGCAATGCCGCAGAGGTCAGAAGAGGGTCTCGGATTCCCCTGGAACTGGAGTTCTCCTGGAATTGGAGTTACAGACGGTTCCTAGCCGCCATGTGGGTGCTGGGGATCGAACCCGGGTCCTCTGGAAGAGCAGTCGGTGCTCTTAACCACTAGGCCATCTCTCCAGCCCCGACTTCTAGCTTTTATCCCAATGAGTTATTAGAAAACAAATGCTAGGTCAGTTATCTTTCATATCAGCGCAGGCAAGGAGTCAGTCTTGAGCTTTGAGAGTGCTATTCATGGCTGAATGCTAGGTTTGTTTCATGGCATTAGAGACTCTGCTGCCCTAGCTCTGTTTCCTTCCTGATCTTCCCATTCTGTTCTACAAAAGAGGGGCTTATCTGGCCACATCACCACACCCCTCCACTCTGCCTACGGTGACCCACTGCTGTGCCCTCTCTGAGCCGACTCTCTCCACAGTGGCCTGGCAGGGCTTTCCTTGCTGCAGCTTTCCCTCTATCTCTGGCCAGCTCTCCCTAACCCTCATTTGCATTACCGTTAGGATTAGAGTTCTAAACAGCCAGGCTTGCATTTAATTAATCCTTGGATCCTCATTTCCTGCAGAATACCTATGTATTCTTCGCAAGCCTGTGCTGAATGGATAAATAGTAAGCTGACTCAGGGTGCTAAAGGACTTATCTTCCATCTCTCCCCAAATTCCACTGAAGTGACAAAACCAAAACCAAACTGAAAAAAATGAATAGGAAAAACTCCACTGTTAGCGAGCAGGGAGGGCAGAGCAGGAGGGTGGAAACTTAGAGGATCTGGAGAAGTAATAAGGTAAATTCAATTAGCTTTAAAAATTTCAGTATCATTTACCCCTGTCTTCATACAAACCAAAAGGATTCCCTGTGAGAAAGCAGAATTCTTGGTTTCTCAAATGATCTCCAAAAGTCTGTAGATTACTACTGCCTCTGAGAAGGGAAAGTCCCAGCATCTATTAATACAAAAAGTGATGCCCACCTGTTCCAGGCCTGTACTGGGGAAGCTGCACCAAGATGTGTTGGGAAGGCTAAGTGAAAGCAAGACGTTTTAGCATAACTTTTCCCTTGGCTTTGCTGTAGTTTCTCTCACAATGTAGTGGACTCAGAGGCACACAGGGGAGCTAGCTAGGTGACAGGAAGTTCCCTGGGGGGATTTTGACACAGGTTGGGTGGCTCACATTTGCATACTGCATAATAATTTCTGCAGATATTTGGTGGAAGCTACCTGATCTATAAGTAGCTTCTGGAAAGATTTCTGTGGTGTCCATCTCACCACCTGACTGTCACACACACAGGTGCAGGCCAAGCACACCCCCTGACCACAAGGGTCCTTTGGCTTCTGGCCCTGGCAGGGCTTGGGTGGTGGAGAAAAGCTTCAGTCTCTGGGAGGTATCCATAGCTTGACAATTGTCCTAACACTTCACAGAGAGTATCAGTGAAGGATCTGGAGAAATGGCTCAGGGGTTATAAGCACTGGCTGCTCTTGCAGAGGACCCGAGTTCTATTCCCAGAATCCACATGGTGGCTAAGACTGGTCCTTAACTCCAGTTCTAGGGGAGTCTGACACCTTCCTCTGACCTCTGAGGCATTGCATAACATGGGTGAACTCAGAGGGCACTGTGTGGGACTGCGGGCAATGCTGCACATGTGTGCTCTTGGGGTATTTTCCTGGATTTTACGGTGCTTATGGAATTTGTATGCTTTTAAACCTGCTTCTTATTTTTATTTGTAACGTCAAAGTTGTAGTTTATGTTTTCCTTCAGAATAAGCATTTCCTTTTGTTCCTAATTTACAAAGTTCAGACCCCACTGGATCTTCTGGCTGCACCTTTACCCAGATTCAGAAACAGGCCCCTTATCTTGTCCTCTCCACAGACCCAGGCATTCCTGACCTCCCCTGGGGGTTGCAGTGCCTTCCTTCCCAGCTTCCCTCATTCACCTTGATGCTCTTCTTCCCCAGATCCTTTCCATTTACCCTCAACCGGGTAGACAAGGAGATCACAGTCCTATAGTATAATTTCCAAGGGAAACATAAGGAAATCCATGCATCAAAAGGTAACATACAAGAGCCTTGCTGAGGATCACCTTCTGAAGAGTCTTACCTGGCTGCACTACCAATTACACCTTAGGTTCATTTCTTTTTCTTTATATTTCTCTTTATAATTTTCAGTACCTAATACTTTTGGTTTATGTGAAACCAGAAATCAAATAACTTTTCATATTAATTAACTTTAGTTAGTAGATCCAGATATTACCATTTCGGCATATAAGTAAGGAAGGCCTAAGTCTGAATCTGGTTCTTGAACTGCACTGCCTGGTGTATGGATGACTCACGGCCCAGGAGTGTTCTCTCCTTCGCTCCAGGACTGTGCAGTATTTAGATTTCCTCTGAAAAGGCTTGATTAGCCACTTGAACTTATATTTAACACATTTCACTCTGGTTCCTTCCTGGTATACTCTTTCCTTTAATTTTTCTGGTAGAGAATGTTGACAGAGTCCCTGACATTTGACTAAATTGAAAGAATATGCCAGTCCCCTGTGGAGAGAAGCAAATTCCACCCACAGTAGCCTTCACAGTGTTACAGTAATGGGCCACAACAGGAAAAAGGTATTTTCTTAGCAAACCCAGGTAAGGTGACTTGTTGCTAGAAAAGGGAATGCTTGAAACCCTGAAATGAGCTTGTGTATTTGCATGCATGACAGTGGAGACCACAATTGAAATCCCAGGTCAACAGATGCTGCATTGGTGGAAGTTGTGACCTGGATTAGATGCTCTTATAAAAGAAAAGCCTGGGGCTGGAGAGATAGCCTAGCTGTTAAGAGCACCGACTGCTCTTGCTGAGGACCTGAGTTCGATCCCCAGCACCCACATGGCGGCCGAGAACCGTCTGTAACTCCGATTCCAGGAGAACTCCAGTTCCAGGGAAATCCGAGACCATCTTCTGATCTCCACGGCATTGCACGACACGGGTGCACAGACCTGCATGCAGACAGTACATTCATACACATACAAAAAATAAATAAAATTTAAAAAAAATTAAAAAAATAAAAGAAAAGCCTGTAATTATTTGCAGTTAGAAAATTCACCCCAATTCAATCATTCATCAAGGATTCATTTCAAATTCCAGACATAGTAGGAAGGGCTACAATTTTGTACTTTGAAGCTTCATACATAGCCTGTTTGGAAGAAAGCTTAATAGCGCATTGAGACTGGTACCTCAAAAGGCAGCTTGGAATAATTTTTCAGATGAATGAAGTGTTTCTTCTACCTCTGTTACTGCTCAGCTTGAATAAAAAAGTTACTGGATATCTAGCACAGCTCTTATGATCAGAACTGACTGAATTGTTTGCTGCTAAAATCAAAGATTCATTCCAAGTGCCAGGTGGGAGCTGTGTATTCTGCTAGGCATAGGTAGAACTTTCTGAAGAAAAGGATGCCAAGACTGAGTCAGCAAAGATGCTTGCTCTTAGGACGCAGGGCTGACTCGCTCTTAGGACGCAGGGCTGACTCGCTCTTAGGACGCAGGGCTGACTGGCTCTTAGGACGCAGGGCTGACTCGCTCTTTTTTTTTTTAATTTAATTTTTATTGATGCTTTGTGCATTTCATACATTTTTTCCAATTCAGTTCAGGCTTATTTCCCTTTCCCTTCCCCCCCACCCCCACCTCATCCCAGATCATGCATTCTGCCATAACTGTCCTGCATCTTTCTCTCAGTTTTTTTTTTTTTTCATTTTTTAGTTATAAGTGATAATCCATGAGTACAAGCATCCTTTGTGCAAAACCAATNTATAGGAATTTTTGTGATGCGTTGTGCATTTCCAGACATTGTTTCCAATTCAGTTCAGGGCTTAGTATCCTTGTCCCTTCCCCCCCACCCCCAAGCCTCACTCCCAGACCATGGGGCATCGCCAGTAACTGTCCTGCATCTTCCTCAGTTTTGTTTTTTTGTCATTTTTAGTTATAAGGATAATCCATGAGTACAAGCATCCTTTGTGCAAAAACCAATCGCAGCTTGGGGCCCAAACACCTACGCCCCACCATCCAGTGGGGGTGGACAGGTTGTTTGTTCAATCAGTTGATCAAATGAGTGCGCGGTCAGACACATTGCGTAGTTTTACAATTTCACCCGATTGCAGCCCTTATACATTCTACCAGCCCCCTCTCCGCAATTGTTCCTAGGCTTAGAAAAGGGGCAACAGGTGGATGAGAGGTTAAAACATCCACGTCTCTGGAGCTGTTGACTTGGAACTCTGGTCAATTCTGGCTGTTTCCTTTCATGGCTGACAGTTTTTGTCCAGGAATACCTTCGATCCTACTAATGAACAAAGACAATTAGATATAAGGTATTAAGCAGCACTAAATAGTTATGGTAGGTTACTTTAAGCAGAGCTAGACACTATGTTTGGATGGATGTTATCCAGATTACACTTTTTTTTCCCCGGTTTAAATAATGAACCGAGGGTCTTACTGGCATGTAACATCTCCTCAAACACTGTAGAGAGTAAGCTTGATTGCATCAGCCTTGGTAATTCCTGCCAGGAGAGAGCCAAATAGCCATTAAGATTGTGGTATACAGGCACATGGCTGCCTCTGCTGCACAGTAATTTCCAGGAGGTGAGGGGTACTGATGCTGACTGGTGGAGCCTTTTTGACTCAAGGAGACCCGTATTTGCTTTATTGGCTTATGGCCCTTTGGTAACACTCTCTGGTCATTCCAGAGGCCCATCGTACACGTGCATGGTGGTCTCAATACATTCCTTTCGCCATGTAACGATCATGTCTCTTCGGCATCGGTCCCTTATTGCCTATCTCCTCCTGCGGTATCCCAACTTAGGCAAGGAGCCCTTACCTATTGTGGGCCGTGATCCCTGGCCAACATCACCTGGTAGAACGAACCATTGTCTGATGGTCAGAGCTCCGCATTAATATCTTTGTGCCTGAGGGCAAGCCCTAGGACGTTGAGATTATATTTGGTCTCTGAAAAGAAGATAATCCTTTCCGGGCTGACGTGCTCTTAGGACGCAGGGCTGACTCGCTCTTAAGACGCAGGGCTGACTGGCTCTTAGGACGCAGGGCTGTCTTCCTCTTAGGACGCAGGGCTGGCCTAGCCGGGGTGACGCTCTTAGGACGCAGGGCTGTACTGCTCTTAGGACGCAGGGGTGACTTGTCTCTTAGGACGCAGGGCTGTCGCCTAACGGGGTGACTTGCTTAGGACGCAGGGCTGTCTTGCTCTTAGGACGCAGGGGGACTTGTTGCTCTTAGGACGCAGGGCTGTCTTGCTTTAGGACGCAGGGCTGACTTGATCTTAGGACACAGGGCTGACTTGATCGTAGGACGCAGGGCTGACTTGCTCTTAGGACGCAGGGCTGACTTGCTCTTAGGACGCAGGGCTGACTTGCACTTAGAACGCAGGGCTGACTTGCTCTTAGGACGCAGGGCTGACTTGCACTTAGGACGCAGGGCTGACTTGCTCTTAGGACGCAGGGCTGACTTGCACTTAGGACGCAGGGCTGACTTGACTTTAGGACGCAGGGCTGACTTGCTTTAGGACGCAGGGCTGACTGCTGTTAGGACGCAGGGCTGACTTGATCTTTAGGATGCAGGGCTGACTTGCTTAGGACGCAGGGCTGACTTGCGTTAGGACGCAGGGCTGACTTGCTCGTAGGACGCAGGGCTGACTTGCTCTTAGGACGCAGGGTGACTTGTGCTTTAGGACGCAGGGCTGACTTGCTTTAGGCCTATTGATAGGACGCAGGGCTGACTTGCTCAGGCGGGTATATAGGAGCAGGGCATTGATAGAGCGGGTGACTTGCTCTTAGGACGCAGGGCTGACTTGCACTTAGACGCAGGGCTGACTTGCTCGTTAGGACGCGCAGCAGCGCAGCTGACTTGCTCGTTAGGATGCAGGCAGCCTTGAAGCGTGACTTGCTCTTAGGACGCAGGGCTGACTTGCTGTTAGGACGCAGGGCTGACTTGCTGTTAGGACGCAGGGCTGACTTGCTGTTAGGACGCAGGGCTGACTTGCTCGTAGGACGCAGGGCTGACTTGCTTAGACATACTTTTGTTAGGACGCAGGGCTGACTTGCTTTAGGACGCAGGGCTGACTTGCTGTTAGGACGCAGGGCTGACTTGCTTAGAGTTGCTTAGGACGCAGGGCTGACTTGCTCGTTAGGACGCAGGGCTGACTTGCTCTTAGGACGCAGGCCTAGACTTGTTGCTCTTAGGCACAGGGCTGCCTTTAGCACGGTGTTGCTCTTAGAGAGCGACGTAGGACGCGCTGACTTGCTCGAGCGAGGCTGTTTAGACCAGGCTGCTGCTCTAGGCGCAGGCTGACTTGCCTTAGGACGCAGGGCTGACTTGGCATCTTAGGACGACAGGGCTGACTTGCTCTTAGGACACAGGGCTGACTTGCTCTGTAGGACGCAGGGCTGACTTGCTTGACGCTGACTTGCTAGGACGCAGGGCTGTCTTGCTCTTAGGACGCAGGGGTGACTTGTTGCTCTTAGGACGCAGGGCTGTCTTGCTCTTAGGACGCAGGGGTGACTTGTTTAGACGCAGTCTATTGCTTTAGGACACAGGGCTGACTTGCTCTTAGGACGCAGGGGTGACTTGTTGCTCTTAGGACGCAGGGCTGTCTTGCTCTTAGGACGCAGGGGTGACTTGTTGCTCTTAGGACGCAGGGCTGTCTTGCTCTTAGGACGCAGGGGTGACTTGTTGCTCTTAGGACGCAGGGCTGTCTTGCTCTTAGGACGCAGGGGTGACTTGTTGCTCTTAGGACGCAGGGCTGTCTTGCTCTTAGGACGCAGGGGTGACTTGTTGCTCTTAGGACGCAGGGCTGTCTTGCTCTTAGGACGCAGGGGTAGACTTGTTGCTCTTAGGTCACGGCTGACTGGCTGACGCAGCTGTCTTGCTCTTAGGACGCAGGGGTGACTTGTTGCTCTTAGGACGCAGGGCTGTACTTGCTACTTAGAACGCAGGGGCTGACTTGCTCTTAGGACCAGGGCTGACTTGCACTTAGAACGCAGGGCTGACTTGCTCTTAGGACGCAGGGCGTGACTTGCTCTTAGGACGCAGGCCTGACTTGCTCTTAGGACGCCGGGCGACTGTAGGCCCGGTGACTTGCTTAGGACGAGCCTCTTGCTAGGACGACAGGGCTGCTTGCTCTTAGGACGCAGGGGCTGACTTGTTGCTCTTAGGACGCAGGGCATTGTCTTGCGAGGTGCTTCCTAGGACGCAGGGGTGACTTGTTGCTCTTAGGACGCAGGGCTGTCTTGCTCTTAGGACGCAGGGGTGACTTGGCTCTTAGGACGCAGGCCGACTTGCTCTTGGACCAGGGTACTGTCTAGGACGCAGGGTGACTTGTTGCTCTTAGGACGCAGGGCTGTCTTGCTCTTAGGACGCAGGGGTGACTTGTCTCTTAGGACACAGGGCTGACTTGATCTTAGGACACAGGGCTGACTTGCTTAAAGCAGGCTACTTCCTAGGACACAGGGCTGACTTGCATCTTAGGACCCAGGGCTGACTTGCTCTTAGAACGCAGGGCTGACTTGCACTTAGAACGCAGGGCTGACTTGCTCTTAGGACACAGGGCTGACTTGCTCTTAGGAAGCAGGGCTACTTGCTCTAGGACGCAGGGCCTGACTTGCACTTAGAACCAGGGCCGACTTGCTCTTAAGGATGCAGGGGTAACTTTTGCTCTTAGGACACGGGGCTGACTTGCTCTTAGGACACAGGGCTGAGTTGCTCTTAGGACGCAGGGCTGACTTGCTCTTAGGACGCAGGGCTGACTTGCTCTTAGGACACAGGGCTGACTTGCTCTTAGGACGCAGGGCTGACTCGCTCTTAAGACGCAGGGCTGACTTGCTCGTAGGACGCAGGGCTGACTTGCTGTTAGGACGCAGGGCTGACTTGCTGTTAGGACGCAGGGCTGACTTGCTGTTAGGACGCAGGGCTGACTTGCTGTTAGGACGCAGGGCTGACTTGCTGTTAGGACGCAGGGCTGACTTGCTGTTAGGACGCAGGGCTGACTTGCTGTTAGGACGCAGGGCTGACTTGCTGTTAGGACGCAGGGCTGACTTGCTGTTAGGACGCAGGGCTGACTTGCTGTTAGGACGCAGGGCTGACTTGCGCTTAGGACGCAGGGCTGACTCACTCTTAGGACGCAGGGCTGACTTGCTCTTAGGACGCAGGGCTGACTTGTTGCTCTTAGGACACAGGGCTGACTTGCACTTAGAACGCAGGGCTGACTTGCTCTTAGGACGCAGGGCTGACTTGCTCTTAGGACGCAGGGCTGACTTGCTCTTAGGACGCAGGGCTGACGTGCTCTTAGGACACAGGGCTGACTTGATCTTAGGACACAGGGCTGACTTGCTCGTAGGACACAGGGCTGAAGTTCCCTACGGAGACGCAGGCTGACTTGCTCTGAGGACACAGGGCTGACTTGCTCTTAGAACGCAGGGCTGACTTGCTCTTAGGACACAGGGCTGACTTGCTCTTAGGACGCAGGGCTGACTTGCTCTTAGGACACAGGGCTGACTTGCTCTTAGGACGCAGGGCTGACTTGCTCTTAGGACACAGGGCTGACTTGCTCTTAGGACGCAGGGCTGACTTGCTCTTAGGACGCAGGGGTAACTTGTTGCTCTTACGTCACAGGGCTGACTTGCTCTTAGGACGCAGGGGTAACTTGCTGGCTTTTAAGCTGCTGTCTTTCAGATGGGGCTCACTATTTTTGCTGGACTTTGGAAATCTTCTGTGTTTGACAGGTGGGTCTGTGATAGGTTCTGCACAGCAACAGGGAATTTGGAGAGACTGAAAGGCCAGAGAAAGAAAGGGTCCTCAAGTCTTTGTCGCTGCTGTCTCACCAGCAGCAGTTCTACACCTTGCCTTGACACTGAATACCAGTAAGGCCAGTTGTTCCCAGTTTGTGGTTCTTCACAAAACAAAAGCCTTACCATGCTTCTCAGAGCAGGGCACCAGCAGGTGGGTGCTCCTGCCTGCAGCCCCTCCCAGCTTCTCCAGACTCTTCCATCCTCTCCCTGACTGTGGGCTGCTCCCTGGAACTATCACCTCTGTGCTCCCTGCTGCTCCCCCAGTTCTCCAGTGCACAATTAACTTCTTTATTTTAAATATTTTTGGGAAATAACTGACAGAGTATGCACCCTGACCAACTCCTGGCTGAAACAGATATTGATGTGCTTGCAATAACATTAAGAGTTTCAGTTCTCAAGTTTTCTTGTTATTTAAATAAGTCTGACAATGTCTATGATGTACACATGGTTTACAGTCCAGGCAGTTCTATAAATGCAGGAAAATGGAAGTATTAAAGATCAGGATGTTTCACCCTAAAATCAGGGTAGCCTGTTACATGACAACCCATTCTTACTTTGCTCTTTTAAAATAAAATTAAATTAAACTTTACTTGAAGAACAATTGGCAAAATTTGATTAGTAGGTGTAGGAAACATGTTATAATTGTACATAAAGGGAATGATTGGGTGTGTGAATGCTGTTTGCCTGCAATGTGCATGCATCTTCAGTAACTGAAAATAAGCAAACCTTGGGCAAACTAGGAAAATGAAAGTACTTGCTGTCATGCTTTTAAGTGGGTTTAATAATCCAGTCACTTTCAATGATCAGTTAAGACATGAGCATAAGGACTCAACCATTTCAAGTTTCCGTGGCACCGTGTTCATTTTACCCTTATTGCATGAGAGAACAGTCTGTGAAACTATTGGAACTTCTCAGTCATATTGATTAGGGTACCTCCATTCTAAGAATTCTTATTTAATTTATTCCTTGTAAGGAGCTGCAGGCTTTAGCTTGCTTACGCTGAGCTTGCTTACAAGGAAGTTAACTCTGTGAATTGTCACCTCGAGCCTTTTTCCAAGAGCTGGGTGCGGACGTGCAGTAAAAGTCACCAGATACTCCAGCTCGATGTCTCAACTCAGTGATTTTGCAAAAACAGACCCTCCTCTGACGCCAGAGAGCCCGCTCAACTGATTACCCTGCTTTACACTCCCCCTATATGCTTCCCGCCTTTTGCCAAATATATACTGCTGTCATAATTCAATAAATCAGACTTTGACAACCTC
>VZQC01013012.1:1798169-1810898 GCA_009823505.1 Rhizomys pruinosus | reverse complement strand
ACCAGCCCAGGTGGCCACCCCAAAGACGGGCAACTTCCTCTCCCCTCTTACCAACCTAAGACAGGAGCCCTGAGGGTGACAGGGTGTCCAAAGATGGGTAAGGAAGAGGGTCTTGTAGAGGTCGAACCTAAGACAGGGACAGTCACATAATCGGCTGCAGATGCCACTCTGCCTGATACTTATCCATACCTTCTTAATGTAAAGAAGGGTGATATGTAAGGAGCTGCAGGCTTTAGCTTGCTTACGCTGAGCTTGCTTACAAGGAAGTTGACTCTGTGAATTGTCACCTCGAGCCTTTTTCCAAGAGCTGGGTGCGGACGTGCAGTAAAAGTTACCAGATACTCCAGCCCGATGTCTCAACTCAGTGATTTTGCAAAAACAGACCCTCCTCTGACACCAGAGAGCCCGCTCAACTGATTACCCTGCTTTACACTCCCCCTATATGCTTCCCGCCTTTTGCCAAATATATACTGCTGTCATAATTCAATAAATCAGACTTTGACAACCTCGCAAAGTCACGTTCTTTTCTCTCGCTCATCTCCACAGGTTTTGGGGTCCTTCTCGGGTACCTGACGTTACATGACCCATAGACAGGGTCAATTCCTGAAATTTTCTTTTTCTTTTAAAAATATTTTATTACTTTTATGTGTATGTATTCCCTGCATGGAAGTGTACCCTATCATGCAGTGCCCTCGGGGTACAGAAGAGGATGTAGGATTCCTTGAAACTGGAGTTAGACAGTTGTTAGCTGCCATGTGAGTGCTGGGATTCGAATCCCGGTCTTCTGCAAGAACCACCAGTGTTCTTAACCCCTGAGCCATCTCTCCAGCCCCTATTCCTGAAATTTTCATAAAATCAAGAGAGGAAATTGAATAGAAACAAAATGGTGAGATGACTAATTCCTCCTTGTTGTAATCTTCAGCCTTACTAGGGTTTGAAAATGGAGGTTTATACAGTGTATAATGTTTTTCTAAAAATTTCTTTTCTCTGAAGAAGTTTTATAGCACATTTTAATTTTTTTTTTGAGACAGGGTCTCCCTTTAGTCCCAGCTGGCCCAGAGCTCGCTATGTAGACCAGGCTGGCTTTGAACTCATAGAGATCTGCCTGCCTCTGCCTCCTGAGTGCTGGGATTAAAGGTATGTGCCACCATGCCCAGCCCAAGACCGTTCTTAGCCACCATGTGTGTGTTGGGAATTGAACCCTGGTCCTCTGCAAGAGCAGTCAGTGCTTTTAACTGCTGAGGCATCTCTCCAGCCCCAAACCTTTTAATATTTTCATTGGTAGCTTATTTCATGAACTATTTTTATGAAGATTTGCTGACACATTTTTCAACTATTAGTAAAATGCTATTATTAATTTTTGGATGGATTCTGAAATGATAAATTGAATTTCTGCATTGTTTTTGTAAAATTAAATGTTACTTTCTCTTATGCACATAATATTTTTTCTTGTTCTTGACAGACTATTGTCGTGGTCAGTTAGTTATGCTGTTTTTTTTTAAATTACATTTTTGTCTTTAATCCAGAAGTTGAGAGTCCATAGCAGAATTTCTATTAGTAAGTGTCACATCATAAGTAATTTTAAAAAGTTGCAAATAACTCACAGGATCTTCCCAGAGGCATCTAAATTATGGAAAATGGATACTGGGTAATTTTAAACAGGGATGTGGACAGCATCTCTTTAAATGAATATTTTGTTTATTTTATTTTATGTTTATGAGTGTATCGCCTGCATATGTGTAGGTCAACCTGTGTCCTGCAGTGCCTGTGGAGGTCTGAAGAAGATGTTGGATCCCATGGAACTGGAGATACGGACAGTTGTTAGCTGCTATGTGGGTGCTGGGAATAGAACTTGGGTCTTCTTCAAGAGCGGTCAGTGCATTTAACCACTGAGCCATCTCTCCAGCCCCAAGAAATAAATATTTTAAAAAAGCACTTCTTATGTGGTACTTTTCACGAAGTGTATAAAGTAATAGCAAAAATAGCTAGCCCTTTAAGTATGCATGATATCATGTTCACATTCATATTTAATCCAAATTCCACAGGACAGCATAACTAGATTAAAGTAAAATCTGAAGAACTAAAGGCTGCATATTTCCTAAAATTTATGAATAGCAAGAATCTACAAAGTACATAGAATGATGTGTACAATATAATATGAACACAGTTTTAGAAATCTGCAACAGTGTTGAGGTGAACAGATTATATGGTGTTTTTCACTATGTGCTTTCAAATTCATATTGAAATTTAACCCTCGCTGTAGTGGTATCAAGGCAGGAATGTTTGGAAGTGATTAAGCCATGCAGACTCTGCTCTCCTGAACAGATTAACATGCTTTGAATTGAAACTTATGAGAGTTCACTTGTTCTGCCCTTCTGCCAGTTTCCCTCCTCGAAGCAAGCTAGGACAGACCCAGACCCAACACTGACTCCTTCAGTGCCTTCATCTTGACTGTCTCCACACCTATGAGGGTTTCAATGCTCATAAAATATCTAATTTCAGAATTTTTGTGTTAGCAGCAAGCAGGCACAACACACACACACACACACACACATTCATGATCAACTGAGCCTGTTCATTTCAGGAATGGAAAGGTGTTTTACATTAGAAATTCTCTCTATATCATCAACAGCACTAACAGATTAAAGAAAACATTATCTCAGTAAATTCAGAGGAATAAGAAATCCACTTTATTCACAGATTATTTAATTAGTTATACAGAAGTACTTACAGAATCTATAAAAACATTATTGATGATTTTAAGTGGATTTAGCAGTTATGTAGAAGTTAAAAAAGAAAAATCAAATAGATTTCTGTATACTTGCAGTAGCAGTTAGAAAGCACAATTTCTGAGGAAGCATATTTGTAACTAACCAAAAGGTCATGTACTTAGCAGAAAACAAAACATGCAAGAGCTTTCCAAAAAGAGATTTGTTAATTCTTTTATGTGGACTGTTTACGTGCAGGTATGTCAGTCACTGTGCTCATGCCTATTGTTTGTGGAGGTCGGAAGTGTTGGATCACCTGGAACTGGAGTTAGGATGGTCGTTATACGAAATGACCCATCCTGTGTCCTCTGCAAGAGCAGTCAGTGCTGTTAAGTAGCCATCTCTCCAGCCCCAACATTTCTTCGGAGAAACAGGATGAACTAATTCTAAAATTTATATGAAACGTAAGTGCTCAGGTGTTTGTGCTGGAGACTTGGCTTATCAGATGTGAACACATTTTTTTTTTTCCCTTGGCTAATTTCTCACTTTGGTTTCAAGAGAATGAACCAGCTAATGAAAAAGTGGACTCTGTGAGCATGTTGAAACCACATCTTATTTGAGAGGTGGCACTAGAGGTAAGGAGAGTGGCTCAATGGTGGGGGGACTGGTTAGCAGGTGTCAGATGCTGGGTTCAAACTGGTTTTGTACTGCAAAAACAACAAAAAAGGAGATGCTCATATTCCCATGGGAAAGGCTACTTAATGAATGCTGCTTGGAAAACAGCATCTGCTAAGAAAAAAGCAAAACACAGAATGCAAAACTTAAACTCAAGTAGAAATATACTGGGCTGAAAAGATGACATCTTTAAACTTTTGGTAGAAGAAAACATGGGAGGAGGAGGGATTCACGAGGAAGACAAAAATCACGCACTTCATTATGTCACAATTAGGAGCTGAGAGAACTTGCTGCTTTTGTAGAAGACCTGAATTTAGTTCCTAGCATACACATTAGGCAGCTCTCAACTACCTGTATGTAACTTCAGCTCCAGGGGATCAGATGTCACACACACACACACACACACACACACACACACACACACACTTTAAAATAAACCTAAAGACAAAGAACTTCTGTTCATGAAAAATACAACATAGAGAAAGGAAAAAAGCTCTCTTCAGAGGCTGAGAGATCTATAATTTATGACCCACAAACAGCTGACATCAAGAAAAAAGAGTATTAGTAGTTTTACAAAGACTAGAGCATCTTCATGGACACAGGAAGGGCCAAGTGCAGAAGAGAAAGCACAAACTGCAAATATGGAAGTCACCCATGTCATAGAATTGGGGATATACAGGGTAAGATAGAAGTCACCCATGTCATAGAAGTGACAACATACAGGATAAGATAGAAGTCACCCATGTCATAGAATTGGGGATATACAGGGTAAGCCAGAAGTCACCCATTTGATACAACTGGGAATATACAGGGTCAGCCAGAAGTCACCCATGTCATACAAGTGGGAAAATACAGGGTAAGACAGAAGCTGATGTCATTTTATGGCCATTAATTATATTGGCAAAATGAAAGGACAAAAAGGGGAATCCCAAGGGCCTGACAATACTGAGAACTGGAGCAGACGTGAACATGGGGATTCTCTTACATCGCTGTGCTGAGAAAGCAAGCAATTTCAGAGATGAATGTGTGGGAAGTTTATGACAAAGAAATTCCACTTCTCAATCTGTGACTCAGATAAACTCATGAACATATGTAATCAGGAGGATATTATGAATTGGACAAAAATTAATGATTGTGAAGGTATGAAACGTCAGTAAGCAGTGATCCAGTCATAGAAGCTTGAGCAAAGTCGGATCACAACAATGCAGTTCTTCGAAACAAAGGGAAAAGATGGAGCCACAGAATAGGAAGTGAAATTCAAGACTGTATCTAACACCGAAGGTAAGGCTAGCAAAAGATCAAAACCATCAGCATCAGGGGGTGGAGAGTTGGATCAGCAGTTATGAGCACTGGCTGCTTTTGCAGAGGACCCAGGTTCAGTTCCCAGCACTCACATGGCAGGTAATCACTGTCTATAACTCCAGTTCCAGGGGATATAAGGACCTTTTCTGGCCTGAGCATTGCATGACACAGTGCACTTACAGATATACAGGCAAAACACTCATAAATTAAAAATAAATAAATAACAATTGCTTCAAAATCCATCAGGATTATACTTTATGGGACAGGTGGCTGCCCATGACTAGTGACATTCTGGCTCTTGTGAACTAGGTGTTGGGTCACAGGATGTTGTTAGGTCTAGGCTTCCCAGAATCCCAAGGGGCACACAGGTTCCCACTTCCTCCAGAAGCTGTCAATCTTCTGACCCCTTCCCCTGTACCTGAGGCCCCGCCCCTTGGGTGTAAACGGGTGGACCCCAGCTGCCATCCCTCTCTCTGCCTCTCTGTCTCTCTGCCTCCCTTTCTCTGTCCTGCCCCTCTTTCTGCCCCTGACTACAACCACGTGTCTGCAGGTGGCTCATGCTGGCAGTCCTGCATGGAAGTAAAGCATGTTCCTGGAGTGACCTAAGCCTCATGTGCCTTTTATTGGGGTTCACCCTTTTTTTATAACCTAACAGATGTATCCATTATGTTTGTTTTATATGTATTGAATTTGGAAAGTAAAACAATAAGACTAATTAAATTCATTTTTCTCTTAAATTTGTGTTTAATTTTAATTTTTTTTATGTATTTATTTGCAAAGTAGTGAGGAAATTTTAAGTAAATCTACAGTTCAGATCAGAAGCTGAGTGCAGGCAGTGGACCACAGAAGTGAGAAAGAACTTAAGGCCCAGTTTCTGTTTCAATTCACTCTGCTGTGCCTATTAGTTGACAGTCCTCGCTAATTCACTTACAGAAAGATTATAAGTCAAGAGTGATGTAATCTACTGATTCGGAGCTGGTGCACAAACACAAAGCAAAATGCACAGTCAGCGGGGGACAGAGAGTAGAATGCACAGCTGGGGGACAGAGAGCAGAGTGCACAGCTGGGGGACAGAGCAGAGTGCACAGCTGGGGAACACAGAGCAGAGTGCACAGTTGGGGGACAGAGAGCAGAGTGCACAGCTCAGGGAACACAGAGCAGAGTGCACAGCTGGGGGACAGAGAGCAGAGTGAACAGCTGAAGGACACAGAGCAGAGTGCACAGCTGGGGACAGAGCAGAGTGCACAGCTGGGGGGACACAGAGCAGAGTGCACAGCTGGGGGACAAGGCAGAGTGCACAGCTGAGGGACACAGAGCAGAGTGCACAGATGGGGGACAGAGAGCAGAGTGCACAGCTGGGGGACAGAGAGCAGAGTGCACAGCTGGGGGACAGAGAGCAGAGTGCACAGCTAGGGGACAGAGAGCAGAGTGCACAGCTGGGGGACACAGAGCAGAGTGGACAGCTGGGGGACACAGCAGAGTGCACAGCTGGGGGAAAAAGAGCAGAGTGCACAGCTGGG
The DNA here is from genome assembly GCA_009823505.1 of Rhizomys pruinosus. NCBI lineage: Eukaryota > Metazoa > Chordata > Mammalia > Rodentia > Spalacidae > Rhizomys > Rhizomys pruinosus. The sequence goes on along the minus strand of VZQC01013012.1, from coordinate 1,804,693 downwards.
GGACACAGAGCAGAGTGCACAGCTGGGGGACAGAGCAGAGTGCACAGCTGGGGGACAGAGAGCTGAGTGCACAGCTGGGGGACACAGAGCAGAGTGCACAGCTGGGGAACACAGAGCAGAGTACACAGCTGGGGGACACAGAGCAGAGTGCACAGCTGGGGGACAGAGAGCAGAGTGCACAGCTGGGGGACAGAGAGCAGAGTGCACAGCTGGGGGACAGAGAGCACAGTGCACAGCTGGGGAACACAGAGCAGAGTGCACAGCTGGGGGACAGAGCAGAGTGCACAGCTGGGGGAACACAGAGCAGAGTGCACAGCTGGGGGAACACAGAGCAGAGTGCACAGCTGGGGGAACACAGAGCAGAGTGCACAGCTGGGGGAACACAGAGCAGAGTGCACAGCTGGGGGACAGAGAGCAGAGTGCACAGCTGGGGGACAGAGCAGAGTGCACAGCTGGGGGACAGAGAGCAGAGTGCACAGCTGGGGGGATAGAGCAGAGTGCACAGCTGGGGAACACAGAGCAGAGTGCACAGCTGGGGAACATAGAGCAGAGTGCACAGGTGGGGGAACACAGAGCAGAGTGTACAGCCGGGGGAACACAGAGCAGAGTGTACAGCTGGGGGAACACAGAGCAGAGTGCACAGCTGGGGAACATAGAGCAGAGTGCACAGGTGGAGAACACAGAGCAGAGTGCATAGCTGGGGAACACAGCAGAGTGCACAGCTGGGGGGAAAGAGCAGAGTGCACAGGTGGGGGACAGAGCAGAGTGCAAGCTGGGGAACACAGAGCAGAGTGCACAGCTAGGGAACATAGAGCAGAGTGCACAGCTGGGGGACAGAGAGCAGAGTGCACAGCTGGGGGACAGAGCAGTGTGCACAGCTGGTGGGACACAGAGCAGAGTGCACAGCTGGGGGAACACAGAGCAGAGTGAACAGCTGGGGGAATATAGAGCAGAGTGCACAGCTGGGGGACAGAGCAGAGTGCACAGCTGGGGGACAGAGCAGAGTGCACAGCTGGGAGACAGAGCAGAGTGCACAGATGGGGGACAGAGAGCAGAGTGCACAGCTGGGGAACACAGAAGACTGCACAGCTGGGGGGACAGAGCAGAGTGCACAGCTGGGGGGACAAAGAGCAGAGTGCACAGCTGTGGAACACAGAGCAGAGTGCACAGCTGGGGAACAGAGCAGAGTGCACAGCTTTGGGGACACAGAGCAGAGTGCACAGCTGGAGGACACAGAGCAGAGTGCACAGCTGGAGGACACAGAGCAGAGTGCACAGCTGGGGGACAGAGCAGAGTGCACAGCTGGGGAACACAGAGCAGAGTGCACAGCTGGGGGACAGAGCAGAGTGCACAGCTGGGGGACACAGAGCAGAGTGCACAGCTGTGGGACAGAGCAGAGTGCACAGCTGGGGGAACAAGGAGAAGAGTGCACAGCTGGGGGACAGAGCAGTGTGCACAGCTGGGTGACAGAGCAGAGTGCACAGCTGGGGAACACAGAGGAGAGTGCACAGCTGGGGGACAGAGCAGAGTGCACAGCTGGGGAACACAGAGCAGAGTGCACAGCTGGGGGACAGAGCAGAGTGCACAGCTGGGGGAACACAGAGCAGAGTGCACAGCTGGGGAACACAGAGCAGAGTGCACAGCTGGGGGACAGAGCAGAGTGCACAGCTGGGGAACACAGAGCAGAGTGCACAACTGGGGGACAGAGCAGAGTGCACAGCTGGGGGAACACAGAGCAGAGTGCACAGCTGGGGAACACAGAGCAGAGTGCACAGCTGGGGGACAGAGCAGAGTGCACAGCTGGGGGACAGAGCAGAGTGCACAGCTGGGGGAACACAGAGCAGAGTGCACAGCTGGGGAACACAGAGCAGAGTGCACAGCTGGGGGACAGAGCAGAGTGCACAGCTGGGGGAACACAGAGCAGAGTGCACAGCTGGGGAACACAGAGCAGAGTGCACAGCTGGGGGACAGAGCAGAGTGCACAGCTGGGGGAACACAGAGCAGAGTGCACAGCTGGGGGACACAGAGCAGAGTGCACAGCTGGGGGACAGAGAGCAGAGTGCACAGCTGGAGGACACAGAGCAGAGTGCACAGCTGGGGACAGAGCAGAGTGCACAGCTGGGGGGACACAGAGCAGAGTGCACAGCTGGGGAACACAGAGCAGAGTGCACAGCTGGGGGAACACAGAGCAGAGTGCACACCTGGAGGAAACAGAGAAGAGTGTACAGCTGGGGGACAGAGCAGAGTGAAAAGCTGGGGGACAGAGAGGAGAGTGAAAAGCTGGAGAAAACAGAGCAGAGTGCACAGCTGGGGGAACACAGAGCAGAGTGCACAGCTGGGGGACAGAGCAGAGTGCACAGCTGGGGAACAGAGCAGAGTGCACAGCAGGAGGACACAGAGCAGAATCCACAGCTGGAGGACAGAGCAGAGTGCACAGCAGGAGGACACAGAGCAGAGTGCACAGCTGGGGGACAGAGCAGAGTGCACAGCTGGGGGACACAGAGCAGAGTGCACAGCTGGGGGACAGAGCAGAGTGCACAGCTGGGGGACAGAGCAGAATGCACAGCTGGGGGACAGAGAGCAGAGTGCACAGCTAGGGAACATAGCAGAGTGTACAGCTGGGGCGACAGAGCAGAGTGCACAGCTGGGGGGACACAGAGCTGAGTGCACAGCTGGGGAACACAGAGCAGAGTGCACAGCTGGGGAACACAGAGCAGAGTGCACAGATGGAGAACAGATCAGAGTGCACAGCTGGGGGGACACAGAGCAGAGTGCACAACTGGGGGTACACAGAGCAGAGTGCACAGCTGGGGGACACAGAGCAGAGTGCACAGCTGGGGGACACAGACCAGAGTGCACAGCTGGGGGACAGAGAGCACAGTGAAAAGCTGGGGGACAGAGAGCAGAGTGAAAAGCTGGGGGATAGAGAGCAGAGTGCACAGCTGGGGGAAAGAGAACAGAGTGCACAGCTGGGGGACAGAGAGCACAGTGCACAGCTGGGGAACACAGAGCAGTGTGCACAGCTGGGAACAGAGGAGAGTGCACAGCTCGGGGAACAAAGAGCAGAGTGCACAGCTGGGGGACAGAGCAGAGTGCACAGCTGGGGGACAGAGAGCAGAGTGCACAGCTGGGGGACAGAGCAGAGTGCACAGCTGGGGAACACAGAGCAGAGTGCACAGCTCGGGGACAGAGCAGAGTGAACAGCTGGGGAACACAGAGGAGAGTGCACAGATGGGGGACAGATCAGAGTGCACAGCTGGGGGAACACAGAGCAGAATGCAGAGCTGGGGGAAAACAGAGCAGAGTGTACAGCTGGGGGAACACAGAGCAGAGTGCACAGCTGGGGAACACAGAGCAGAGTGCACAGCTGGGGGACAGAGAGCAGAGTGCACAGCGGGGGGACAGAGAGCAGTGTGCACAGCATGGGGACACAGAGCAGAGTGCACAGCTGGGCAACACAGAGCAGAGTGCACAGCTGGGGGACAGAGAAGAGTGCACATCTGGGGGAACACAGAGCAGAGTGCACAGCTGGGGAACACAGAGCAGAGTGCACAACTGGGGGACAGAGCAGAGTGCACAGCTGGGGGAACACAGAGCAGAGTGCACAGCTGGGGAACACAGAGCAGAGTGCACAGCTGGGGAACACAGAGCAGTGTGCACAGCTGGGGGACAGAGCAGAGGGCACAGCTGGGGGAACACAGAGCAGAGTGCACAGCTGGGGAACACAGAGCAGAGTGCACAGCTGGGGGACAGAGCAGAGTGCACAGCTGGGGGACAGAGCAGAGTGCACAGCTGGGGGACAGAGAGCAGAGTGCACAGCGGTGGGACACAGAGCAGAGTGCACAGCTGGGGAACACAGAGCAGAGTGCACAGCTGGGAGACAGAGCAGAGTGCACAGCTGGGGAACACAGAGCAGAGTGCACAGCTGGGGGACAGAGCAGAGTGCACAGCTGGGGGAACACAGAGCAGAGTGCACAGCTGGGGGACAGAGCAGAGTGCACAGCTGGGGAACACAGAGCAGAGTGCACAGTTCTGGGACAGTTAGAGGTGTCCATAGCTGGGGTACAGAGCAGAGTGCATAGATGGGGAGGACAGAGCAGAGTGCACAGTAGGGTCACACAGAGCAGAGTGCACAACTGGGGGACAGAGAGCAGAGTACACAGCTGGGGGACAGAGCAGAGTTCACAGCTGGGGGAACACAGAGCAGAGTGCACTGCTGGAGGACCCAGTGCAGAGTGCACAGCTGGGGGACAGAGCCGAGTGCACAGCTGGGGGAACACAGAACAGAGTGCACAGCTGGGGGAACACAGAGCAGAGTGCACAGCTGGAGAACACAGAGCAGAGTGTACAGCTGGGGGAACACAGAGCAGAGTGCACAGCTGGAGGACACAGAGCAGAGTGCACAGCTGGGGGATAGAGCAGAGTGCACAGCTGGGGCACAGAGCAGAGTGCACACCTGCAGGCAGAGCAGAGTGCACAGCTGGGGGACAGAGCAGAGTGCACAGCTGGGGGCAGAGCAGAGTGCACAGCTGGGGGACAGAGCAGAGTGCACAGCTGGGGGAACACAGAGCAGAGTGCAGAGCTGGGGAACACAGAGCAGAGTGCACAGCTGGGGAACACAGAGCAGAGTGCACAACTGGGGGACAGAGAGCAGAGTGCACAGCTGGGGACAGAGCAGAGTGCACAACTGGGGGAACACAGAACAGTGTGCACAGCTGGAGGACACAGAGCAGAGTGCACAGCTGGGGGAACACAGCAGAGTGCACAGCTGGGGAACAGAGAGCAGAGTGCACAGCAGGGGGACAGTGCAGAGTGCACAGCTGGGGGATCACAGAGCAGAGTGCACAGCTGGAGAACACAGAGCAGAGTGCACAGATGGGGGACAGAGCAGAGTGCACAGCTGGGGGACACAGAGCAGAGTGCACAGCTGGAGGACAGAGCAGAGTGCACAGCTGGGGGAATACAGAGCAGAGTGCAGAGCTGGGGAACACAGAGCAGAGTGCACAGGTGGAGGACACAGAGCAGAGTGCACAGCTGGGGGAAAGAGCAGAGTGCACAGCTGGGGAACACAGAGCAAAGTGCACAGCTGGGGAACACAGAGCAGAGTGCACAGCTGGGGGGATAGAACAGAGTGCACAGCTGGGGGAACACAGAGCAGAGTGCACAGCTGGGGAAAACAGAGCAGAGTGCACAGCTGGGGGGACAGAACAGAGTGTACAGCTGGGGGACAGTGAGCAGAGTGCACAGCTAGGGAACACAGAGCAGAGTGCACAGCTGGGGGACAGAGAGCAGAGTGCACAGCTGGGGGACAGTGAGCAGACTTAACAGCTGGGGGACAGAGAGCAGAGTGCACAGCTGAGGATCACAGAGCAGAGTGCACAGCCTGAGGACAGAGCAGTGTGCACAGCTGGGGGACAGAGAGCAGAGTGTACAGCTGGAGAGACAGAGCAGAGTGCACAACTGGAGGACAGGGCAGAGTGTACAGCTGGGGGACAGAGCAGAGTGCACAGCTCGGGGGATAGAAGAGAGTGCACAGCTGGGGAACACAGAGCAGAGTGCACAGCTGGGGGACAGAGCAGTGTGCACAGCTGGGGAACACAGATCAGAGTGCACAGCTGGGAGAGAGAGCAGAGTGCACAGCTGGGGAACACAGATCAGAGTGCAGAGCTGGGGGAACACAGAACAGAGTGCAGAGCTGGGGGAACACAGAGCAGAGTGTACAGCTGGGGGAACACAGAGCAGAGTGCACAGCTGGAGGACACAGAGCAGAGTGCACAGCTGGGGGAAAGAGCAGAGTGCACAGCCAGGGGACAGAGCAGAGTGCACACCTGGGGGCAGAGCAGAGATCACAGCTGGGGGAAAGAGCAGAGTGCACAGCTGGAGGAACACGGAGAAGAGTGCACAGCTGGGGGACAGAGCAGTGTGCACAGCTGGGGAACACAGATCAGAGTGCACAGCTGGGAGAGAGAGCAGAGTGCACAGCTGGGGAACACAGAGCAGAGTGCAAAGCTGGGGGACAGAGCAGAGTGCACAGCTGGGGAACACAGAGGAGAGTGCACAGATGGGGGACAGATCAGAGTGCAGAGCTGGGGGAACACAGAGCAGAGTGCAGAACTGGGGGAACACAGAGCAGAGTGTACAGCTGGGCGAACACAGAGCAGAGTGCACAGCTGGGGGACAGAGCTGAGTGCACAGCTGGGGGACCACAGAGCAGAGTGCACAGCTAGGGAACACAGAGCAGAGTGCACAGCTGGGAGAGAGAGCAGAGTGCACAGCTGGGGAACTCAGAGCAGAGTGCACAGCTGGGGGACAGAGCAGAGTGCATAGATGGGGAGGACAGAGCAGAGTGCACAGATGGGGGACAGATCAGAGTGCCCAGCTGGAGGACACAGAGCAGAGTGCACAGCTGGGGGACAGAGCAGAGTGCACAGCCAGGGGACAGAGCAGAGTGCACACCTGGGGGCAGAGCAGAGTGCACAGCTGGGGGACAGAGCAGAGTGCACAGCTGGGGGAACACAGAGCAG
>VZQC01013012.1:1772072-1796706 GCA_009823505.1 Rhizomys pruinosus | reverse complement strand
GGGACAGAGCAGAGTGCACAGCTGGGGAACACAGAGCAGAGTGCACAGCTGGGGGAACACAGAGCAGAGTGCACAGCTGGGGGAAAAAGCAGAGTGCACAGCTGGGGAAACGTGGAGCAGAGTGCAGAGCTGGGGGAACACAGAGCAGAGTGCACAGCTGGGGGACAGAGCAGAGTGCACAGCTGGGGGACAGAGAGCAGAGTGCACAACTGGGGGACAGAGAGCAGAGTGCACAGCTGGGAGACACAGAGCAGAGTTCACAGCTGGGGGACACAGAGCAGAGTGCACAGCTGGGGATCAGAGAGCAGAGTGCACAGCTGGGGGACAGAGCAGAGTGCACAGCTGGGGGACAGAGCAGAGTGCACAGCTGGGGGACACAGAGCAGTGTGCACAACTGGGCAACAGGGTGCAGAGTGCACAGCTGGGGAACAGAGCAGAGTGCACAGCTGGGGGACAGAGCAGAGTGCACAGCTGGGGGACACCGAGCAGAATGCACAGCTGGGGGACAGAGAGCAGAGTGCACAAGTAGGGGACAGAGAGCAGAGTGCACAGCTGGTGGGACACAGAGCACAGTGCCCTCTTGGTGGACAGAGAGCAGAGTGCACAACTAGGGGACAGAGTGCAGAGTGCACAGCTGGGGGACAGAGAGCAGAGTGCACAGCTAGGGGACAGAGCAGAGTGAAAAGCTGTGGGGACAGAGCAGAGTGCACAGCTTGAGAACACATAGCAGAGTGCACAGCTGGGGAACACAGAGCAGAGTGCACAGCTGGGGAACACAAAGCAGAGTGCACAGCTGGGGGACAGAGCAGAGTGCACAGCTGGGAGACAGAGCAGCGTGCACAGGTGGTGGAACACTGAGCAGAGTGCACAGCTGGAGGACACAGAGCAGAGTGCACAGCTGGGGGACAGAGGGCAGAGTGCGCAGCTGGGGAACAGAGAGCAGAGGTCATACCTGTGGGGACACAGAGCAGAAAGAGCAGCCTGGGGGACACAGAGCAGAGTTCACAGCTGGGGGACAGAGAGCAGAGTGTGCAGCTGGGGAACAGAGAGCAGAGTGCACAGCTGGGGGACAGAGCAGGGTGCACAGCTGTGGGGACACAGAGCAGAGTGCACAGCTGGGGAACACAGAGCAGAGTGCACAGCTGGGGGACAGAGCAGAGTGCACAGCTGGGGGACAGAGAGCAGAGTGCACAGCTGGGGGACACAGAGCAGAGTGCACAGCTGGGGAACACAGAGCAGAGTGCACAGCTGGGGGACAGAGCAGAGTGCACAGCTGGGAACAGAGAGCAGAGTGCACAACTTGGGACAGAGAGCAGAGTGCACAGCTGGGAGACACAGAGCAGAGTTCACAGCTGGGGGACACAGAGCAGAGTGCACAGCTGGGGATAAGAGAGCAGAGTGCACAGCTGGGGGACAGAGCAGAGTACACAGCTGGGGGACAGAGCAGAGTGCACAGCTGAGGGACAGAGCAGAGTGCACAGCTGGGGAACACAGAGCAGAGTGCACAGCTGTGGGACAGAGCAGAGTGCACAGCTGGGGGAACACAGAACAGAGTGCTCAGCTGGGGAACACAGAGCAGAGTGCACAGCTGGGGGACTGAACAGAGTGCACAGCTGGTGGAACACAGAGCAGAGTGCACAGCTGGGGAACACAGAGCAGAGTGCACAGCTGGGGGACAGAGCAGAGTGCACAGCTGGGGAACACAGAGCAGAGTGCACAGCTGGGGGGACAGAGCAGAGTGCACAGCTGGGGGAACACAGAGCAGAGTGCACAGCTTGGGGACAGTTAGAGGAGTCCACAGCTGGGGGACAGAGCAGAGTGCACAGCTGGGGAGGACAGAGCAGAGTGCACAGTTGGGTCACACAGAGCAGAGTGCACAACTGGGGGACAGAGAGCAGAGTACACAGCTGGGGAACAGAGTAGAGTTCACAGCTGGTGGAACACAGAGCAGAGTGCACAGATGGAGGACACAGAGCAGAGTGCACAGCTGGGGGACAGAGCAGAGTGCACAGCTGAGGGACAGAGCAGAGTGCACAGCTGGGGAACACAGAGCAGAGTGCACAGCTGGGGGGACAGAGCAGAGTGCACAGCTGGGGGAACACAGAGCAGAGTGCACAGCTTGGGGACAGTTAGAGGAGTCCACAGCTGGGGGACAGAGCAGAGTGCACAGCTGGGGAGGACAGAGCAGAGTGCACAGTTGGGTCACACAGAGCAGAGTGCACAACTGGGGGACAGAGAGCAGAGTACACAGCTGGGGAACAGAGTAGAGTTCACAGCTGGTGGAACACAGAGCAGAGTGCACAGATGGAGGACCCAGAGCAGAGTGCACAGCTGGGGGACAGAGCAGAGTGCACAGCTGGGGGAACACAGAACAGGGTGCACAGCTGGGGGAATACAAAGCAGATTGCACAGGTGGGGAACAGAGTGCAGAGTGCACAGCTGGGGGACAGAGCAGAGTGCACATCTGGGGGAACACAGAGCAGAGTGCACAGCTGGGGGAACACAGAGCACAGTGCACAACTGGGGGACACAGAGCAGAGTGCACAGCTGGGGGACAGAGCAGAGTGCACAGCTGGGGGATATTGCAGAGTGCACAGCTTGGGGAACACAGAGCAGAGTGCACAGCTGGAGAACACAGAGCAGAGTGCACAGCTGGGGGACAGAGAAGAGTGCACAGCTCGGGGACAGAGCAGAGTGCACAGCTCGGGGACAGAGCAGAGTGCTCAGCTGGGGAACACAGAGCAGAGTGCACAGCTGGGGGACAGAACAGAGTGCACAGCTGGGGAACACAGAGCAGAGTGCACAGCTGGGGACAGAGCAGAGTGCACCGCTGGGGGAACACAGAGCAGAGTGCACAGCTGGGGTACAGAGAGCAGAGTGCACAGCTGGGGGACAGAGCTGAGTGCACAGCTGGAGGACACAGAGCAGAGTGCACAGCTGGGGGACAGAGCAGAGTGCACAGCTGGGGGACAGAACAGAGTGCACAGCTGGGGGACAGAGCAGAGTGCACAGGTGGGGAACACAGAGCAGAGTGCACAGCTGGGGAACAGAGCAGAGTGCACAGCTGGGGGACAGAGCAGAGTGCACAGCTGGGGAACACAGAGCAGAGTGCACAGCTGGGGAACAGAGCAGAGTGCACAGCTGAGGGACAGAGCAGAGTGCACAGCTGGGGAACACAGAGCAGAGTGCACAGCTGGGGGACAGAGCAGGGTGCACAGCTGGGGGGACACAGAGCAGAGTGCACAGCTGGGGAACACAGAGCAGAGTGCACAGCTGGGGGACAGAGCAGAGTGCACAGCTGCGGGACAGAGAGCAGAGTGCACAGCTGGGGGACACAGAGCAGAGTGCACAGCTGGGGAACACAGAGCAGTGTGCACAGCTGGGGAACAGAGAGTAGAGTGCACTGCTGGGGGACAGAGCAGAGTGCACAGCTGGGAGACAGAGCAGCGTGCACAGCTGGTGGAACACTGAGCAGAGTGCACAGCTGGAGGACACAGAGCAGAGTGCACAGCTGGGGAACAGAGAGCCGAGTGCACAGCTGGGGGACAGAGCAGAGTGCACAGCTGGGGAACACAGAGCAGAGTGCACAGCTGGGGGAACACAGAGCAGAGTGCACAGCTGGGGAACAGAGCAGAGTGCACAGCTGGGGGACAGAGAGCAGAGTGCACAGCTGGGGAACACAGAGCAGAGTGCACAGCTGGGGAACACAGAGTAGAGTGCACAGCTGGGGGGACAGAGCAGAATGCACAGCTGGGGAACATAGAGCAGAGTGCACAGCTGGGGGACAGATAGCAAAGTGCACAGCTGGAGAGAGAGAGCAGAGTGCACAGCTGGGGAACAGAGACCAGAGTGCACAGCTGGGGTACACAGAGCAGAGTACACAGCTGGGGAATACACAGCATAGTGCACAGATGGGGGATAAAGCAGAGTGCACACCTGAGGGGAAAGAAAGCACAATACACAGCTGGGGGAAAACAAAGCATGGTGCACAGTTGGGGGGCTCCTAGCTATTCTGAGACAATTGAAATGGATTCTATTCAGAGGGCAGTAAGGATTTTTGTAATGTAATTCCACATATCAATATAACTGTGTCTCACATCTGTTGTATCTTATAAAGATCTGTTGTCTCAGATCTTTATAACCTGAACTCACAAACAGGAACAAGGGTAGGGTGAATACTCAAATTATCCACAGTTCTGTAGATGTGGGATCCCGGGTGAAGTTTGCTAATATTTTTACACTTCTTTTAATGTTCTTTAATTTGATATTTAGCTAAAGGAACATTGTGTTATGTTCTTAAAACTTTGCCCAATAAATTCCTGGGGTGGTTGTTGAAGAAACATAAAATAATTCTGTTTAACAAAAACACAACGAAAACAAACCAAAATCATTTCCACACAGATGGTGGCTTAGAAACAACAAAGTTCACACTACAGTAATTATAAATTGTTTTTAGTAAGTCTACCTTCAAAAAATAAACATACCCTATTCATCTTCCTAGACCCAAATCTTTACAGTAAATATACTGACTGACAAATATCCATGAAAAACAAGCAAAGTCTTTGGTGACTAAAATTCATGAAAACACAAATAGAGTGTTTGCTACAGATTTTCTTGCAGAAAATTGTGCCTAAAAGCCTTTGAAATAGAGGGGAGTAGTGATCTTAATGATGAGGAAGATGTGGTTACTCACTGAGGTGCAGACCTCGAACTGCTCAGCCAGTGAGAAAGGAGAGTGCTGAGAGCCAAACTGTCTCAGTTCTCTTTGTCAGAACAAGACACACTTGCTAAGGAAAGTCCTGGCCAGGCTAGAGTCTTCGCAGTTGGCTCAGAATCCATCTGGACCCATTCCCAGCATTGCTGCATGTGTTATTTACCAGCTTGGCCAATGCTTCTGTCTCCCTTAAAACATATCTCCTTTAAAAATGCCAGGATACATGGCTGGAGAGATGGCTCAGTGATTAAGAGCACTTGCTGTTCTTGAAGGGGACCTTAGTTCAGTTCCCAGCACCCCTACCAGGTAGGTAATCATATGTAGCTTGAGCTCCAGAAAATCCAATGGTCCAACACCATCTCCTGGTCTCTGTGGACACATACCCACAGACACATGTACATAAATAATAAAAACAAATTCTTAAGAGGGTGGGAGAAAAAGCTGGGCATGGTAGTGAATGCCTTTAATCTCAGCACTTGGGAGGCAGAGGCAGGTAGATCTCTATGAGATTAAGGTCAGCCTGGTCTACATAACAAGTTCCAGGCCAGTAGGGGCTATAGGAAGATCCTGTCTCAAAAAGACTAAAAAAAAAAAAGAGTGAGAAAAATAGTGCCAGAGTGTGTTAGACTGGGAGCTGGTTGTCTCATTCTGTGTAGGCCAGTGGGGTTCCTCTCTGGGTGTCTGTGAGAGATGCCAGTGCTAGCCTCCCAGCCTGTGAAAAGCCACTTCACTCTTGCACCAAGCGGTTTGGGGTGGGGGGGGAGAGAGAAGAAGGGTGGAGGCTAGGAAATTCAACAGGTCAGGGACCTGGGAGCTGGCCAAAACTCATTTATTTGCAGGAGTCTGAGGTCTTATATACCAACATTTGGAGGGCTTTTGGGCTGAGAATGGGGGCCGGAGGGTGCACAGGAAATCCACAATGTGCTTGCTACCGAAGGCTACGAGCTGGCAGAGGTTCCAGTTGTTTTTCTGAAACCAAGATGTGTTGTTTAGATACCGCAGGAATGCAACAACCTTTGTCTGGTACCTCGCTGCAGGGCTGCAGGGCTGCAGGGCTGCAGGGCTGGCTTATCAGTTGGTGAGCAGAGGTGGCTTGGCTCCTGTCCTTTGTAGGTAGGGCAAAAGGCCAGACCCACTTAATGCTCCAGCCAAATGGATTATCAGTCCCACAATTCTGGGGTCTGGGTAGACATCTCTTGAAAAGTGCCCTGCGGCAACACTAAGGGCATCTTAGCAGAGTAACATATCCTGGCAGAGGGAAACTCTGGAATCTACCTTTCCTAGGCTCATCTCAGTGTGCACATTCTGAGGATTATCAGAACAGACTGGCTGGTGTTGTGGTCACTATTGGGGTTATGACTGGTAGAATAGGAACAGTGGCTGGGATATACCCCCCACCTCCCAGGTACTGGAAGGAAGATGAGATATGCATGACACCATGTGAAAGTCAGAGATGCCCAGTGCTCTGGTTCAGAGGATGCTGCAGCACAAGAACAGTGTGTGCTGTAGTAGACAAGGGCCGTGGAGGAGCATGTTCCATGGACCCAGAGACCAGCAGCAGTGTGTGTAGCTGGCACACTGAAAACCTCCCAGGACAAGAGTGCTTTTAACCTAGGCCACAAAGACAAGTCACTTCCTTTGTCCTCATTCGAGTTCCTCCTTGGTGGTGGGGGGAGCAACAGAGGAGAGGGTGAGTTAGAGACAGAATCTTTATGTAAGGACAGATAAGATGATTTAATCACATTAAAAGCAAGAAAACAAATGACTCACTCAAAAGATGCAGTAAAGTGCTGAACAGAGACTTCACCAGTGAGGAAGTAAAGATGGCTGAGAAACATCTTAAAAAGTGTTCAACATCATTAATAATAAAGGGAATGAAAATTAAAACCACTCTAAGATATCATTTTACTCCAATAAGACTGGCTAAGATCAAGAAAATAAGACTGGAGAGATAGCCTAGCAGTTAAGAGCGCCAACCGCTCTTGCAGAGGACCCGGGTTTGATCCCCAGCACCCACATGGCGGCCGAGAACCGTCTGAAACTCCAATTCCAGAACTCCAGTTCCAGGAGAATCCGACACCCTCTTCTGACCTCCGCGGCATTGCATGACACGGGTGCACAGACTTGCATGCAGACAGTACATTCATACACATACAGAAATAAATAAAATTAAAAAAAATTAAAAAAAAAGAAAACAAAAGACACCAAATGCTGGAGAGGTTGTGGGGAAAGGAGAATACTCATCCACTGCTGGTGGGAATGTAAACTCATACAACCACTGTGGAAAGCAGTGTGGAGAACCCTTAAAAGAGTCAAAATGAGTCTACCACCTGACCCAGCCATACCACTCCTGGGTATATACCCACAAGACTCATCCTACTGCAAAGATACATGCACATCTATGTTTATCACAACTCTTCACAATAGCAAAGAGCTGGAACCAACCCAAATGCCCCTCAACTGACATGAGGATAATGAAAATGTGGTACATCTACATGATGGAATTCTATGAAGTGGTAAAGAAAGATAACATCATGAACTTTGCAGGTAAATGGATGGAACTCAAAGCCATTATACTAAGTGAAGTAACGCAGTCACAAAAAACCAAACGGGGAATGGTTTCCCTCATTTGTGGATGCTAGTACCAAATCCCGCAGATGAAAGGCAAGCTGAGCAACGTTATTGTTATATTTCTTTCTATCTGGAAATCCTTATGATGTTATAATGTGAATCTTGTAATGAGCCCCAGAATTAATGTAACACTTACTTTCAGACATGGTAATTAATACATATGGGCAAAGGTATATATTCATATTTTAGAGTAATATAAAATTAGAAGGAAAAAAGTGTAAACTCCTGGACATATGTCAGAATTAACATACAGTTTATTCCTGGAGGACATAATTCTCATACGTATATGATGTGTACATGGGAATACTTTGAAGAGGTACAGTTGGGAGGAAACCACAGCAACATGAGGACTGGGTCAAGGAACGGATTGATGTGGTTGAATTCTGCCTAGGACAATAAACCTTTGCAGAGAAAAACTTTGGAGAGACTGAGAGAAAGATGGAGGACATGTATGGCAGAATGCATGAACTGGGGTGGGATGGGAAGAAGGGAAAGGGGACTATGTCTAAATTAAACTGAAAAATGATGTCTGAAATGCACAAAACATCAATAGAAGTATTATTAAAAATTGGCCTTTGCCATTAATAAACAGCTGAAAGGATAGCATACTGTCCAAGTTGGCTATGGTCAAAATAAAATACTGACTATTCTCTGTCCCTTCACATTATAGCATGAATAAAAACCTGTCACCCTTGCATAGGGGTACTGAAAACACTTGCCAGGTCTTGAACATGCATTATTTGATTTAATGCTCACACAAGCCCTCTAAGGCAGGGGTCACTATAACTGCCATTTTATAGATCAGGAAAATGAGGCTTAGAGAGGTTAAGCAACTTGCCTTAAATTGATCAACAACACATGGGATGGAAAGTCAGGTTGATTAGTCAGAGGCCGTTGATGAACTACAAATGAACTGAATTTCTGAGATTTGAAGTTGTCCAATGGGAGACTGATATTTGCATATACAAAGCTGGGGACTTCTTAAGTCCCCTTAAGCTGGGGCTTTCTTTTTGCTTTCTAATTTGATTTTGTGGTTCTGGTTTCAAGCATATTTTAAAGAATACTGAAGCCTAGAAGGAATTGGTAGAATTCTGCAATCTCACAGGCAGTGAGGTCACAGCACATCTTTACTGGATAGACACTTCAGTGCATCTTTGCAAGGGCAGGTAAAACATTTACTACAAGATCGACTGATTGCCTTGTACCATGTTAAGAACTGCCACAGAGTCTTCACAGTGTGGACTGAAGTTAATCAAGGTTTTTTAAATTCCTGGGCAACTACATAATAATTATGTGTCAGTGACCACTTCAGACTCACATAAAAGTTAAAATGACAACACAGAAGGGCAGGATTAACAGAGATGAGACATGTGACACACTTAACATGGCGCCTCCTGCCACACAACCAGGCCTCAAATTGTTAGGACTAATTTTCAATGCTATGCAAGATACAGTTCTTGTGGCTCACTGTGCAGTCAAACCACCACAGCTCCCAGCTCCCGGGCTTTGTTATTTCTGTATTTAGCAAGCACACTTATGCACTCAGTGCTTTAATACCTGGGGTGGCAAAGACACAGGGAAAGACAGAGTTTACTGGAGCCTGTCTGGCAAGGTTAAGGAGTGTGTTTGCTTACCAGCTCGCTGAATTCATTATTGCCTAGGTCAAGTCTCTCCAACTGGGCCAGTTTGTGCATTGACCTGCAACAGATGGAGGAAAACACCATTATAGACACCATGTGACATATCACTCTCAAGACATTCCATTCATGCTTTCCAGATTTGCCTGACTTGTTCTGCACATACACACAAAATATTGGATATACCTCACAAGACGTGAATTGCAGATGCACAGAAAAGCGTTTGGAGTCCTCCTGGGGCTGCGTATGGTGCACACAGCACAGACTCCCTAATGCCCGTGTGACTGGGGTTCAGGGCCAGTTATTTAATGCATCTCAGATTCTTGTTACACTAGGAGGCTTGGGATGGAGATCCACAGCATATATTTTTTTAAGTTTTTCTTTTGAAGTTTTGTGTATTTCATACAGAACATTTCAATTAATTTTAATCACCTTTATAAGCCCTTCCACATTGGTATCCTCCCACAGCCCCTCACTGGAATTCATATACTCTGTCATTTGTGCCAAGTTATGTTCTCCAGATGTTCCTCAGTTCAAGTTTTTGCACTGAGGTGCAGTCAGCCTATCTGGAGTACCTCCTTTTAATAAGAGCAGCTCTTCATCACCCAACAGTAATCGGCTGCCAATATTTTTCAGCTAAGACTGGGTTCTGCTGCCCATTTCTCCAGTTTCATGCTGGCCTTTGTCTGCTTGAGTTTGCATGGGATTTCTGCATGCTGACACCATTGCTGTAGGTTCATAGGAGCAAAGTCCCAGGGGCTTATAGGAGTCTATTCCGTATGGACATAGACCTCCTCCCTGGCTCTTACAATCTTTCCACCCCCCTCTTCCACAAGGGTCCCTGAGCCATGGGTGAGCAAAGATTAATATAGGAGTCCTGTCCAAGGTCCCATACTCTGCAGACTCCTAATCTCCATGCTTTGGTCATTTGTGCCCTTTTGTGTTCCTGGTCCTGTGTTACATGAGAGAGCTTTATTAGCAAGAGTTGAGAGATTCATTAGTGTCATTTTTATCTATTTTTCTATGTTCCATGAGCCTTAAGTGTAGGGGTTGCATCAGAGGAGTGTCGCTTAGGTCTGGGCAATTCACAGACAATGTCTATGTTGTGGCACTCTGGTGCAAAAGAAGCTTCTTTGATGAGTGGTGACTGGGAGAGTTGACTGTGAATATAAAGATACATATTTTGCACTTAGTGAGAAGTTATGTTAGTCTAGGGATGTGACAACCTTGGGGATTTCTCTAAGATCTATGGCCTCTCCATTTATGAGTATTTGATGATGTTTACAGTACAGTGAGTTTCCTCCCATTGAGTGGACCTTAAGTTTAATTAGTTACCTGTTGATTCTCCCTAAGATAAAAGTAACACTACTGCACCAGTATTGTGGAGATCCACAACATGTTTTTAAGAATCAATACAGTTTTGGCCACAAGTAGGTGAATGCAGCTAGAATAACATCCCCAAACTCTACCACACATCACAACTCCACCACCAGCTTTATCTTTTCCTTACGTGAGCCTCTGTAATACACCATCTCTTTTCATCCACCCCTAACCAACTGTTGCAGTTGCAACAGCATTCCTTTGGTGAAAATCTGCCTCAAAGTCATCCCAGAATACTCCAAATGTAGTCAGCCTTCCTCAAATCATTCCTAAGCAAACACACAATATAATACAAGGGACTGTTTCTGACAAATTCTACCTCCCTCCACTTACATAGTGCCATTAAGTCCTATTTACACAGAAAGTATCAAAACAGGAGGAAAGCAAAGCTTAGAAATTTTAGCTTTTTCATCTTAAAATTGATACAGGGATTATTAGATCATTATGAATATTAAATGAAAGGCTACCACAATCTAGACATTGCCAGGCATGTAGAAGTAGACATTGTATGTCCTTCATGTGGTTGTGATGGAGATCATGCACTAGTTTGGAGTATGATGAACAAAACTGATAAAATTCCTGTCCCAAAGGACTTTGTATCCAGTGGGTGAAAGAATAACAGGAGCAATTTAAGAAAATAAAGTAATACATTAGCACATAAGTGTATGGTAAAATGGACAGAGGAACTGGTAGGATGGAGAACTCATAGGGATTTTATTTTGAATAGGGTGATCAAGCAAGGCCTTATCAAGAAGATAGGATTCACTAGATAATGTACGTATCTTTATTCTAGATTATCTCTCAAGTTATCAAGATGAAAGACATTGTTCCAATGACTAGGTAGCTCATAATCTTGAGGGAACAACTTGAGGGACTCAACTGAATAAATTCCATAGGAAATGCATTTGTCGGTTGCTACACTGAGGGAGCATTCTTTCACCCTTGGGCGTGAAGTTAGAAAAAGAGGCTTTACCGAGGTTTCAATTGGAGTTGTTGGTCATGCTACGTGGAAGTTGTGGGTACGGCCAGGGATGAAATGTCAGAGATCACTTGAAAGAGATTGTGGCCCCGAGGAAAACGTGAAGGATGGCAAGAAGAGTGGGGATCATAAATAGTATGGAGTACTAAAAGATAAAAAGGCGCAAGAACTACAGTCAGAAAACCATCCTACACGCCAAGCCATGAACTCCGAGATTTAGTTGGAACGCAACACAAGGCTTCCCATGTTTCTATGGGAAGAAGATGTCAGGTTTTTATTTTAGCAGCTTGCTTTGGAAGCACAGGGTAGTGTGGGAAGTGGGGAGAGGAAGGAGCTGCAAGGAGACACACAAGTGAGTGTCCTAGGGCCACCTGGCCTACGGGGCCAGCAAAGGACATCCTTGGTGGATACCACAGCTGCGCAGCAATGCACTCTGGAGAGAAACAGGAGGAAGTGAAAGACAGGTCTGAGGGAGAGGAGCGGCATGGACCACAGGAAGGAGTAGAGCCAGGGAAGAGGCAGGGCGGGGCAGTTGTGTTTTAAACATATTTTGACATGAAAGTGAAACACTTGCATGAGGGTAAAACATGTATGTGTTCATGTGTGTTTGTGTGTGTGTGTGTGTGTGTGTGTGTGTGTGTACAGCTGGGAGGAAAGGTCTTGGAGATAAATATTCTAGAAATGAAAGGGTTCCATTCTTTGAGTAGTGCACCGGAAGCTGTCTCTGCCTTTTGAATTCACCTGCCGCTTCTCTTGTTTTCCACGGCTCACATGGAATCAGCGCACAAGCGCCTGAACCATGAGTTTTCACAGTGTATTCCTCCTGTCTCTCCGCAGGTCCTAAAGCAGGTTTCATTATGCCCAGCAGAGCCTATGCAGATCCATGGCCCCGGGGGCCCTTGTGAGGGCTTGTTCAGCACTCTACCGTCACCTCTTACCCCATCTGTAGCAATGAATAGATGCTTCTGGGAAACAGGGAGTACCCAAGTCCCATGGAGAGACAATCAGATTTTTTT
Organism: Rhizomys pruinosus; assembly: GCA_009823505.1. Lineage (NCBI taxonomy): Eukaryota > Metazoa > Chordata > Mammalia > Rodentia > Spalacidae > Rhizomys > Rhizomys pruinosus. The sequence goes on along the minus strand of VZQC01013012.1, from coordinate 1,784,349 downwards.
TCTGGCTCTGGGAACACTGATGGATGGCAGATTTTCTCTAATCCTAGGTGGCTAGACTAGTAGCTAAAAGCCCTGAGCCCTGCGGTGATGGTACAGGACCAGGTGTTGCAGGGCATGGGAGATGATTACAGGAGTAGTCATCTCCTGCCTGCGATGTGACCTCATGTTTCCAGACTGTCTAATGAGAACCACAGTGCTCTGAAAAAGAGAGTCCCGCCCACGAGTCCCTGCAACCTATGAAGTCTAGGCTCTTACTAAGGCCCAGAGTACACAGTATAAAACAGTAGATTCACTGTGGGGCCGGTGAGCAAAAACCAACGCAAAACTCATTCTACTAAATGAAGATTGGATGGCATTTCGTCTCTGAGTGTCCTCAAGAAGACGTGTTCGTGATAGGGTTTGTCTCCTTTCTAGGCTAAATTCGGCTCTTAAATCTCCCTGTGGGAGAGCATCGGGCCCTCATATGCTAGTTACCCTGTTAAGGCCTACTAAAGTTTGTCAATGCTTCTTTTCTTTCTTTTTTTTTTTTAATTTAATTTATTTTTTATTTATTTCTGTATGTGTATGACTGTATTGTCTGCGTGCAAGTCTGTGCACCCGTGACGTGCAAAGCCGCGGAGGTCAGAAGAGGGCGTCGAACTCCCCTGGAACTGGAGTTCTCCTGGAATTGGAGCCTCAGACGGCTCTCGGCCGCCATGTGGGTGCTGGGGATCGAACCCGGGTCCTCTGCAAGAGCGGTCGGCGCTCTTAACCGCTAGGCCATCTCTCCAGCCCTATCAATGCTTATTTTCTAAAGCAGGGCCAAGTCTAAATCCAGGATTCTTGCTCTTTAAAGAAAGCTTTATCAGAAGACAGTCACAGCTGTTTGTTAAGAAGCCAGTACAAACATCAGCTGAGGCTGATACATGGTGAACCACAGAGCCCTGGGCCAGGCACGTCTGTAGAAAGATAGCCATTCTTTTGTCTCCTAGTTTGAATCCTATGGTGAGGATATAGGAGCCTCTGTGCCACCTGGTGGCCTTTTCCTCTCCTGATTCTAGCCTTGAGCTACAGCTTTTGACATCTTTGCTTCGGACTTTATCCCAGACGCTGCGCACTCCCTACTGTATAACTAGATCACGCTTCCTGACCTTCCTTTGACATTCTTTACATTTTGCATGTTTGAGCAAGACCGAGCTTTCTCCTGGATTTTCTGAAGTTTTTCTTTTTAAAAAATATATTATTACTTTTATTTTATGTGTATGAGTGTATTGCCTACATATATGTAAGTGCAGTACCCACAGAGGTCAGAAAGGTTGTTAGCTGCCATGTGGGTGCTGGGAATTGAACCTGGGTCCTCTGCAAGAGTAGCCAGTCCTCTTATCTGCTGATCCATTTCTCCAGCTTCTGAACTATTCCTTCCTTCCTTCCTTCCTTCCTTCCTTCCTTCCTTCCTTCCTTCCTTCCTTCCTTCCTTCCTTCCTTCCTTCCTTTCTTTCTTTCTTTCTTTCTTTCTTTCTTTCTTTCTTTCTTTCTTTCTTTCTTTCTTTCTTTCTTTCTTTCTTTCTTTCCTTCTTGTCTTTTTGAGACAGGGTCTCCCTGTAGCCCCAGCTGTCCTGGGACTCACTCTGTAGACCAGGCTGGCCTTGAACTCACTTTTAGTACTCACTTCTCTGCCTCCCGAGTGCTAGGATTAAAGGCATGCACCACCATGCCTGGCATTCTGAACTATTTCTTGAAGCTCAAGTTATTTTACTGAAAACACATTTCTTGAATTTTAATCTCATTTTATTTGAATGATGTTAGTTTTCATCATTTTAATTACTATTAAAGGTTTCATTCTATGATCATATCCTTCCATTTCTGACATTTTGTTTCTAGTATGATTTCTTACATATTTTATATCCTTAAGATAACTACATTCATATTTGTTTTTTTAAAAAATATGATTCAATATTATTTCTACATTTCATACCTTTAAAAATGCCTTTCCTGCTTGGTTCAATCAATTGGTAATGTGCACTATAACATGTTAGCATATACTTCTGAGTGAGAGGACATAAAGGAATCAATCCTCAACACAGAGATTATGAGTGAGAAGATATAAGGGAATCAATCTTCAACACAGAGATTATGTGTTACGTTCATATGTGCTGAAGTATGCATGTAACAGAAAACATTGAACTTTTAGTTGTGATTTCTGTATAGAGTCTTTATGAGCTGGCATTAAAAATGCTTGAAATACTGAAAATGCTTTATTAAAAGTATTTGTGCTCATTTGTTCTGCTTTGATCTTTAGAACATGTATAGTTTCCTGGTAAGCTGAAGTAAACTTGGAATTTAAATAGAAACTGTGGAATTTCACTGAAAATACTGTAAGAATACACACTGTTGACTATTCAAAAGGTAATAAAGTATTTGTGAATTGATTTAAAGTTTTCCTTTAGTTTTTAATAAATATTTAAAACCAATCCTAAAGTGAATAAGTAAAAGCTTCTATCTTTACTACCCTAGCACAGTCAGGTAGTGTGTGTGTGTGTGTGTGTGTGTGTGTGTGTGTGTGTATGTGTGTGTACATGTATATGTATATCCACTGTATGTATTCCTGGGCTTCAAACAGATATTTTTCCTCAAGTATATCATGTACTTTGGCTGTAGTCGGCTTCTTCCGTCCCCTCCCTTTGCTTCCCTCACTCCCTTTTTCTCTTTTTATTCATGTTCTAGTTGCTAAGCTGTAATCATTCTGTCCAATTGTCCCCATAGACACATACAATAAGCAAGACTATTATAGGAAATAAAAGGACTGATGGTGTTTCTATGCAAGAAGCAATGATCTATGAATGTATTTACTTCAATACCTTCTTTTCTGCAAGCACTATGTGCACAGACGTGTTGCCATGGTTTCCTAGATGCAGTTTCTTAACTGTGGCACCACTGGCATTTTGAGCTGGTCACTTCTCTGACACAGAGGCTATTGCATGCATAGCGAGATGCTTAGCACACCCTATGTAGCTTTTTCTCTAAAGGGCTCATTTTCCAAATGAGAATGACCTTTAAGTGAATGAATTACTGTGTTACAGGGCGATAAGCGAGGGGAGAAGAATGTGTATAGAGCACCACAGGAACTCCGAGGGAGGAAGAACTAAAGACTCAGTAATTAGGAAGAATTTCAGGAGGAGGTGGCCTTTCTACTGTTATTTGAAGTTTGTTATTTGAATCACATACATCTGCACCTTTGAAACGAAACAATGGAAACACTGAAAGAGTGCATCTAAAGTTAAGACAGAACCCTGCTGTTCTGAGTTTGTACTTGTACAATAATATGCACAATGTGGACAGGCAACCCCAATGTGGGTGAAAGATCTTGGTCTCAAGTGAAGAAATTCTAAATATTCTTGTGAGAGTTGGCGAAGTCCTGCATCCTGGAAAAGTGGGCATTTGGGAGGCAGTGCCCAGCACTGGAGCAGCTGCCGGCTTCTATGGGGGGCGTCTACCCACCAGATATCAGTAACGCCCAGCAGCTGTCCCTGTCACCATATCTCCAGACAAGGCCAGATGCTTATTCTCTTTACCTGTGAGAGGGAGTATCTTATCTCTACAGTCTACTTCAGTTTTCAAGGATGTGCTGTGGTGTAGATGAAAGAAATAATGTGTAAAAAGTTCTCAGAGATATGAGAACATACCCAGTACCCATATACCCTGTAATCACAATCTATAAACTTTAGGGTTGAACAGAAGTCTCAGAAAATTACCTACTCAAATAGAAAATGTTAAATTTATAGAGAACATGCTGATGTTGACAGAATACCTGCTTTTTGCTCTATCTCTTTTGCTTCCTTGTAAAAAAATATAATCACAAATATGATTATTCTGGAAAAATACTTAATGAAAAGACATGAATCAATGTTAATTATCATAGTTGTGTAATTTATACTAGAATTAGAAAGTATAAATAAACCCTGAAACCTGAGAGACCTTCAGAGTGCTTTCCCCAGATGAGGCACCCCAAGAGGTCCTTGCATTCTCAGAGTCTCAGAAGAAGAAAATCACAGTGTCCTGACTCTGATTCCTTCTCTGCACCTGAGACCACTCTCTTCATTCAGGTCCTGAACCTGTCTGGAGCTGGACTCTGGCACTGTACGGAGGTGAACACCCATCCCTGTGCCACAGGCTTATTGCAGTGATTGAAACATGTCATATGGGCAAACACATGAAAACGCTCTGTTAAGAGTTAGCTGAGTTTAAGAGATTGTTTAAGTCATTATTCCTTAAAAGTTTCATAAGGACTTAAAGACATTGTATGACTTTAAATAGATTTCAGAACTCTCCACCTTCTCAGCTCTCAGCCCAGGTTGTGTCTTCAGGATCCTTTTTGGCCCTGGAGTTGTGACCTGAAGTCCGACCCTCAGACTCCTTAGCTTTCAGATTTCTTCAGGTCACAGGATCGTATCCTATCCCAGGTCTTTGTCCCTCCAGCCATAGCAGGGTGAGTCACTCCTCCATCTTATCTCTCAGCCGAGGCCAGGTCTTTGGGGTCCTTCCTTACACTAAACTTGCAGTTCAGAACTCTGCCATGGAGATCTCCCTATGCTACCATCTGAGCTCCATGCACCCCAGGCCTGTGAACTCCCATCCTTACCTAATAGCAAACCTGTTCACTTAGCAGGCCCCAGGACCCTGTGCAGTCAATCCTGGAATATCAACTAAAAAGTTGCATCTATCTCTAGTTGAACAGAGACTGCTACTTTCATCCCAATTGTACATCAACATAGTGGCTCCCAAATTGAACACCAAGCACTACCCAGCCAGGCCATAACATGGCACTTTGGAGAAACAGCAAAAAAGACAGAAGCAAGCATTCAACAAGGACTAGGTCACTTATCCACCAAGAAACATCATCACACAAGTCCAGATACCCAGATCTCAGAGGAAAACCAAAACGACTTGAATAACCAAGATAATATGGCTACTACAGAAATTAATAACCCCATCGTCCTGTTTCCTGAGAATGACAACCAAGTGTATGTATAAGACAATGCAATTATAAATACGTTCAAGGAACTCAAAAAGGATGTGTAGAAAAGACCAAATGAAGACCACAAAACCACAACCAGTTGAATTGAATAACTAAAATAATTCAAAACATGAAATTAGAATTCAATAAAGGTAATCTTTGAAGAATAGCCAATCTGAAAAAAATATGTAGTAAAAAACTCAGGAACTTGAACAAAAAGATTAGTGGAAAGAAGCAAAAAGGAAGTAGAGGAAATGGAACAGAGAATATCAGATTTTGAAGGAAATTAAAAGGAAATGGACTGCCTAATCAAAGGAAATGTCAGCTCTAGAGTAACTCAGGAACAGAATACACAAGACTTTTGGGACACTGTAAAAAGACCAAACCTATGAATCATAGGCATAGAAGAAGGTGGAGAAATCCAGGCCAAAGATGCAGAAGATATTTTAAATAAAATCATAGAAGAGACATTTTAAACCTAGGGAAAGAGATCCTGCCAAAGTACAAGTGGCATACAGAACACCAAGCAGACAGAGCAGAAAAGAAACTCCTCATGCCATATAATAGTCAAAATGCTAAAGGTACAGAGCAAAGAAATGTACTGAAAGCTGTGTGAGAGAAAGATTAAGTCACATATAAAGGAAGGCCCATTAGAATAACAGCTGACTTTTAAATGGAGACTATGAAAGCCAATGAAAGCCAGAAGGGCCAAAGTCTTACAAGTAGTGAAAGAACACAGATTCCAGTCTAGACTACCATATGCAACAAAATTAAATTATTATTTCTGATTGAAGGAGAAAACCTTTCAATGATAAAAACAGATTTAAGGAATTTATGCCCACAAAATCAGCTCTACAGAGAATACTTGATGGAATACTTCAGTCAAAAGAGAAGACTGAACGCTCTCAAGAGGGCATGTAGAATAATAAATTATCCTAGAAGAGTCAACCAGAAGACGCCTAAGAAATCAGCACTATAAATAGAACATAGCAGGAACTAATAAATATTGGTCAACAATAACCCTCAATATTTTAAGTCTTAACTGCCAGGAAAACTATACAGACTGACTGATTGGATTAGAAACAGGATTTTGTGCATGCTGTAGACAGGCTGACCAGTTTAACTTGGGCCCTTTCTTTCTTTTGGTTAACTTGGCTAACGGTTTGTCAGTCTGGTCAGTTTTTCAGAAAGCAAACTCCGCTTCACTGATTCTTTGCATTACTGTCTTCATTTCTATTTCATTAATTTCAGCTTTAATTTTCTCTCTTTCCATTTATTCTTTTTAGATGTTTTCTTGGTTTTACAAGGCTTTCAGGCACATCAGTAATTTATTTATATGAGATGTTTCTAATTTTCTAGTGTAGGCACTTTATGCTATAAATTTTCCTTAAGAGGAAAAGGTTTTGGTAAGTTGTGTTTTCATTTTCATTCAATTATATGGAAGTTTTCATTTCCTTTTTGACTCTTCCATGACCCAATTTTCACTCAGTGATGTGTTGGTTAGCTTTCATGAATTTGTGTGCATTATTATTGCTACTTATATCTAGCTTTATTCCTTTGCGGTCAGATAGAATACAGGATATTTCAATTTATTTTAATTTGTGGAGACCAGGGTGACTGTAGACAGGCTGACCAGACTCCAGGTTGAACTTGCACCAAGGGACATCTCAATACAAACATTTTACTGGTTAGGACTTAATATATATGACAGAATACCTAAAATCTTGGGAGGGGGTTTGGGAGGCAGGGAGGTGAGAATGGGTCTAAATTTGATTAAGATGTATTATATGGAATGCACAAAAACTCAACAAAAATTGGAGAAAAAACAGGATCCATTGATTTACTCCCTCCAAAAAATGCACCTCACTAATAATGATTGAAAGCATCTTAGAGTAAAAGGATGGAAAAGCTTATTACAGAAAAATGAAACTAAAAGACAAGCAAGAACTTCTATTCTAATATACAGTAAAATAGACTTCAAACTAAAGCTAGTTAGAGAGACAGGGAAGGTCATTTCATACCCATGGAAGGAAAATTACACCAAGAAGAAATTACAATCCTAATGTGCATCACATAGAGGCACCCAGTTTCATAAAAGAAACTTTATTAGCTCTAAAATCTCACATTGACTCCAAAACAGAGATAGTGGGTATCTTCAACATACCACTCTCATCAATAGACAGGTCAACAGATAAAAACTAAACAAAGAAGCCCTGGAGTTAAATGACACCATAAATCAAATGCACTTTACAGACATCTATAGAACATTCCACACAAATACCAAAGAACACACTTTCTTTTCAGCAGTCCATGGGACTTTCTCTAAAATTGACCACATATTAGGACACAAAGCGAGTCTCCACAAATTAAAATAAATTGAAATATCCTGTATTCTATCTGACCACAAAGGAATAAAGCTAGATATAAGTAGCAATAATAATGCACACAAATTCATGAAAGCTAACCAACACATCACTGAGAGAAAATTGGATCATGGAAGAGTCAAAAAGGAAATGAAAACTTCCATATAATTGAATGAAAATGAAAACACAGCTTACCAAAACCTTTTCCTCTTAAGGAAAATTTATAGCATAAAGTGCCTACACTAGAAAATTAGAAACATCTCATATAAATAAATTACTGATGTGCCTGAAAGCCTTGTAAAACCAAGAAAACACCTAAAAAGAATAAATGGAAAGAGGGAAAATTAAAGCTGAAATTAATGAAATAGAAATGAAGACAGTAATGCAAAGAATCAGTGAAGCAGAGTTTGCTTTCTGAAAAACTGACCAGACTGACAAACCGTTAGCCAAGTTAACCAAAATAAAGAAAGGGCCCAAGTTAAACTCAGGGATGAATAGGGGAACGTTACAACAGATCTAGAGGAAATTCAGAAAATTGTAAGGACATACTCGGAAAAAATCTATGTTCCACTGAAATAGAAAATTTAAAATGAATGGATAAATTTTGTGATATGTGTGGCCTACCAAAACTGAACAAAAAAACATAATTGATCTGCCATATGACCCAGCCATACCACTCTTGGTTTACTTTAAAGACTTTGTAAATATTATATAGGTATATACTTAGATATTATATACCTATATTAGTATAGTATATACTCGTCGCTATACTCCTATATCCTATGTCCTATAGAAATGCCTGCTCATTCGTGTTCATTGCTGCCCTTTTCATAATAGCCAGAAAATGGGTACAACCTACCAATTGAGGAATAGATAATAAAGATGTGGTACATACAGACAATGGAATAGTATTCAGCTCTTAAAAATTAAATTACGAAATTCACAGGTAAATGGATGGAATAGGAAACATTCATTCTGAGTGAGGTAACCCAGACCCAGAAAGGCAAACATTGCACATTCTCTCTCGTAGCTGGATGCTAGCTGTGGAATCTTAGATATGCATTTTTCAATTTGAAAACCCAAGACAGTCAGGAAACTAATAAATGATCATTGGTTGAGGGGAGGCTTCCTGGGAAGGGTGGTAGAATTCAGTGATATAAAGGGGGAAAGGGGAACATTAGAGTATGAAGGGTTAAATGGCATGCAGAACAGAAGGTAAGGGCAGAGGAGGGAGTAGGGGAGGGATGACTAACACTCAGGACCCTTAGAAAAAGCTGCATGGAAATTTATCAGCATAAAATCTTTTACATAGACATTATAAAATGAGTTTAAGGGGCTGGAGAGATAGCTCAGTGGTTAAGGGCACTGATTGCTCTTGTAGAGAACCCAGATTCAATTCCCAACACCCACATGGTGGCTAACAATTGTCCATAATTCCAGTTCCAGGGAATCCAATGCTCTCTTCTAATCTCCGTTGGCACTGCATGACATGGATGCATTTTTTTTGAGACAGGGTCTCCCTATAGCCCCAGCTGGCCTAGAACTCACTCTATAGACCAGGCTGGCCTTGAAATCACAAAGATCAACTTGCCCCTGCCTTCTGAGTGCTAAGATTAATGGTGTGCACCACCATGCCTGGCTTAAAGACAGTTCTTAGGTACTATGTGGGTGCTGGGAATTGAACCCAGGTCCTCTGCAAGAGCAGTCAGGGCTCTTAACCATTTCTCCAGCCCGACATGAATGCATTTATGCATTTATAAATATGCAGATGATGGGCTGGAGAGATGGCCTAGCGGTTAAGAGTGCCAACTGCTCTTGCAGAGGACCTGAGTTCAATCCCCAGCACCCACATGGCAGCCGAGAACCGTCTTTGACTCCAGTTCCAGGGAAATCCGGCGACCTCTTCTGACCTCCACTGCATTGCATGACATGGGTACACCAACCTGCATGCAGACAGTACATTCATACCCTGCTGTGAATCCTGTGAACTATAATAAGAACTGCCTTGCCAACTGGTGTAATAGTGGCATGGATATTATGGGAGTAACCAACCTCTTTCTAAATGGATTTAATTTCTGCTCCATAGGATACAGCCCATACCTTACTTCATATGAGGCTTAGGAACCTGAGGCTATACAGGTCACAGGATATAGAGGAGAGCCTAATAGTAGTTTTCTACTAAATAGTTACATAAAACATCTAATGACATTATGAAATGGATAGATTAATACATCTCCTAACTCTCAACAGAGAAGTTTCCTTGTACATCAGATGACGGTTAACACAGAAACCCACAACTGGCCAGTGTGCGGAGAACAAGAGGTTGCAGAGTGCTTATCCCTGAAGAGAACACCCATATCAAACTTCTGCCTCCCAAAGCTCAGGGATCATTGTGGAAGAGGTGGTAAAAAGACTGTAAGAGCCAGAGGTGGTGAATGAGCACAAGGAAAGTTTTCCTGATACCCATTCAGTTACACATATTATGTCACAGCAATGACAACAGCATGGACAAGTCCCATGCAAGTTCAAGCCAGACAAAATCCCACATTAGACATGGGGAAATGGCTAAGGAATCCAAACCAAGCTTAGGAAATATTGGCACTGATGGCTGCTTGGAGGGGAAGAGACAGTATCTTTCAAGGATGGGACTCTTGGTACATTAGTGAGGCTCCAGGGCATGAACCCACACTCAAGGATAATGGGGCACCCAAATTAGACTCTGTAGGCCTTTTTATATATAATAGAGTACATTAAATCTGGTGGGGGGTGTTGGTGTGGATAGTGGACAGGATCTAAATACCATACCATCAAATCACATTGTATGAAAACCACAAAGTTTCAACAAAGATAAAATAAAATACAAGTAAAATATTTCAGATGGCCATCACATTTCAGAAGCTTGTTGAATAAAAACAATGGCTTTCTTATTAGCAGATTCAGAATTCTCAGATAAAATATACAAATGCTCAGTGTGATTCTCCAGTAGCTGGGAACACCACAGACTGTTTCTTGTCCATGTAGTATGGGGCATCTTTCTCTGCAAAGACAGTTTTCTTTTTCTTTCTTTCTTTCTTTCTTTCTTTCTTTCTTTCTTTCTTTCTTTCTTTCTTTCTTTCTTTCTTTCTTTCTTTCTTTCTCTCTCTCTCTCTCTCTCTCTCTCATGCTAAACAGTGGCAGCATTCTGTTTCTCCTCTCTTCCTTCTCTCTCGGCCTCCTCTCTCTCCTCCTCTCGGCTCCTCTCGGCTCATCCCTCTCGCCCTCTCGCGCCCCATCGCTTCTCTCGCTTCTCTCTCTCTCGCTCTCTCATCTCTCACCCTCTCTCTCTCACCCTCCCGTCCTCCGCTCTCTCTTCTCGCTCCCGCTCTCCTCCCTCTCTTGCTTTCTTCTTCTTTCTGTTTTGAGGATTTTCTTTTCTCTTTCGTTTTTGTTATTCCTAAAAGACAAGTCATGTTTTCCTCCTTAAGGAAGTGTGTTGAAGGTTTCCTCTTTGGCAAGTCCCAACAAACCATCAATCAAACAATCGTTGCCCTGCCCTTGTGCCTCCACACTGGGGGGGGGTCTTTTTTTTCCCCTCCCAGGGTAAACCCAAAGCGAGGGTCCCATTAAGAGCAGTGTCCTGTACTGCTGTTTTGTTAGTTTTCCATGATACAAGCCCTTGGATTAGTCCAACAATGGCAGTACGTATACAAGCTGAAGGGAGGAGGCTGAAATCCCGCAGTAAGATGCTCGGTTCACAACGGGATAGTCTCAGTAGTAAGGAGTCCGCTTAGTCCCCCCATCTGGCATTGAAATTTGGAGGATTCTTGGGAGAGACCATGAGTCTTCAGTCCTATGGAGGGTTAAAAGCGGTGTCTTCTTGGTGGGGTCGTGGCTTGGTGATTGGGGCTTGGAGAATGGCCGATAGTGGTTAGGAGGGAGTACTGCTCTTCTTGCAGAGGACCTGGGCTTCAATTCCCAGCACCCCCCAATGGTGGGGGGGGCCCAGAACAATTTGTGACTTCTCCAGTCCCAGGGGAATCTGATAGGCCCTCAACTCTTCTCTGACCTCCGTGGCAATGCACAACATGGGTGGACTTAAACACACGCAGACATAACACTAATACACATAAAAAAAAAAAAGGCGCGGTGTCTCATGTCTTTCCCTGCGAAGAATGGCAAAGAGCAGTGGCAGCCACTGAGTAAATGTACTTGCCAGTGAAAATTGAAGACAGGTGAAACAACAGTGCTCTCCTTCGCTTTTTTTTTTTTTTTTTTTCTTTTTGTCTAATTTTACTAAGATCTCAAGTTTGATATCTGAAGTACAATTTCTAAGACATTACTGATTATGTATTTCATGGTTATAGTCTATAGGTCTCCCTTTTGGATCTTAAGGCCACACAAAGATTAACCAAGGTTTTTTTGTTTGTTTTCGTCAAAAGGGCAGTGGAGGAGATCTGGTCCTTCTCAGAAGGGTTCACTTGAGTTGTTTGTTGTGGGGGGGGAGGTGGGGAGCCCGGACCCCCGAGCTCCTTGTGGCTTTGTCATTTTACCATTTTCCATCTACTTGAGGACAAAATCAGGTCTGAGCTAGATCAACAAAAACAAGGCTTAACCTTTTTGAAAGCATGAGCAAACAGATTTTCGACCCCTGCTTTAGAGTACTTAAAAGACTGACAGGCACTCTGGCTGAAGTCCCCATGAGTGGATATCCAAGACCTCCCTGTACAAAAAACAGAAAGACTGGTGACCCACATTTGCAAGACAATTCAAGAGATGGGCCTCCCCAACATAGTCTCCCCTCCCCTGGGAGTTAGTTAACCTCTGAGGGGAAGGGAGAAACAAAGGTTTATCCATTAGGTTTCCCTTGGCCAAATTAGTAATGGTTGTTAAGGTATGGGGTCATAAGAGAAGAGAGGAGGCAACCCAGAAAGGAAAAGGCTAA
>VZQC01013012.1:1755627-1771675 GCA_009823505.1 Rhizomys pruinosus | reverse complement strand
ATCATATCATCAGCAAAAAGGGATAGTTTGACTTCCTCTTTTCCAATTAGAACTTCTTTAATTTCCTTTTCTTGCCTTATTGCCCTAGCAAGTGTTTCAAGCACTATATTGAAAAGGAGTGGTGACAGGGGTCAGCCTTGCTGAGTTCCTACCTTTAAGGGGAATGCTTCTGTCATTTCCCCATTTAGGATGATATTGGCTGTGGGTTTCCTATATATGGCTTTGATTACATTGAGGAATGATCCCTCCAATCCAATTCCCTCTAGGACTTTAAGCATGAAGGGATGCTAGATTTTGTCAAAGGCTTTTTCTGTGTCAATTGACATGATGGTGTGGTTTTTGTCTTTCAGTCCATTTATATGCTTGATGATATTTATTGATTTTTGTATGTTGAACCATCCCTGCATCTCTTGTATGAATCCAACTTGGTCATGGTAGATGATCTTCTTGATGTGAGTCTGTATGTGATTAGCAAGTATTTTGTTTAGAAATTTTGCATCTGTGTTCATTAATGAGATGGTTCTATAGTTCTCCTTTTTGGTTGTATCTTTGTCTGGTTTTGGTATTAGAGTGATGCTGGCTTCATAGAAGGGGTTTGGGAGAATTCCCTCTGTTTGTATCCTTCTAAACAATTTGAGTAATAATGGTTGTAAGTCTTTTTGAAATGTTTTAGAGAATTCTGCCATGAAACTGTCTGGGCCTGGGCTTTTTTTAGTTGGGAGGTTTCTTATTACATCTTCAATTTCTTCATATATTATAGGTCTGTTTAAGCTGTCGATCTCTTCTTGGTTGAGTTTTGGTGATTCCTAGGATTTCAGATATTCGTCCATTTCTTCTAGGTTTTCAAACTTAGTAGTGTATAGGTTTTTTGAAGTATTCTCGTATGATTATCTGGATCTTTTCATTGTTGTGATATTTCCCCTTTCATCGTGGGTCGTATTGATTTGGAGTTGTTCCTTCTTTCTTTTGGTTAACTGGGCTAGAGGTCTGTCTATCTTGTTTATTCTCTCAAAGAACCAACTTTTGGATTCATTGATTTTTCTGTATGGCTTTCTTTGTTTCTATTTCATTGATTTATCCTCTGATTTTTGTTATTTCTTGCTGTCTGCTGCGTTTAGGGGTCATTTGTTGTTGTCTCTCAAGTGTTTTTGGCTGCAGTGTCAGATTATTCACTTGTGCTCTTTTTCTTTTTTAATGTAGGCACTCAGGGCTATAAAGTTCCCTCTTAGGACTGCTTTTAAAGTGTCCCATAGGTTTTGTTGTGTTATATTATCATTGTCATTCAGTTCCAGGAATGCTTTTATTTCTTTCTTTATTTTTTCCTTGACCCATTCATTATTCAAGAGAGTGTTGTTTAGTCTCCATGTGTTCTTGTAGGTTGTAGGGCTTATCCTGGTGTTGATATTGAGCTTTATTGCACTGTGGTCTGATAGAATGCATGAAATTATTTCAATCTTTTTGTATTTGTGTATTTTTTTTTCTGTGTCCCAATATGTGGTTAATTTTGGAGACTGTTCCCTGGGGTGCTGAGTAGAAAGTATATTCTCTTGTATTTGGGTGGAATATTTGGTAGATGTCCATGAGGTCCATTTGGTATATAATATCATTCAGTTCTCTGTTTATTCTTTGTCTGGTCCATATTTCCAGAGGACTTAGTTGGGAATTGAAGTCCCCTGCTATTAGTGTGCTGGAGTTAATCTGTGCCTTGAGGTCCTGGAGAATTGTCTTTATAAAGTTTGGTGCACCAGAGTTTGGTGCATATATATTCATGATTGTTAAGGCTTCATGGTCAATTGTTCCTTTGATAAAGATGTAATGGCCCTCTTTGTCTCTTTTGATTTCTTTTACTTTGAAGTCTGTTTTGTCTAATATTAAAATAGCAACACCTGCTTTCTTTTTGGTACCATTTGTTTGGAATATTTTTTTTTAATTTTATTTATTTCTGTAGGTGTATGAATGTACTGTCTGCATGCAGGTTTGTACACCCGTGTTGGGCAATGCCGCAGAGGTCAGAAGAGGGGATCGGATTCCCCTGGAACTGGAGTTCTCCTGGAATTGGAGTTCCAGATGGTTCTCGGCCGCCATGTGGGTGCTGGGGATCGAACCCAGGTCCTCTGTAAGAGCGGTCGGTGCTCTTAACCGCTAGGCCATCTCTCCAGCCCTTGTTTGGAATATTTTTTTCCATCCCTTCACCTTAAGTTGGTGCCTATCCTTGAGACTGAAATGGATTTCTTGTAGACAGCATATAAATGGGTTTTGTTTCCTTTTATTTTTTTATTTTTTATTTATTTTTTTGGGGGGGTTGTTTCCTAATCCAATCGAGTGTGGTGGTTTGAATGAGTGTCCCCCATAGGCTGTAAGTATCCAGACATTTGTCTCCAGTTGGTGGCACTGTTTTTGGAGGTCTTAGAAGGTGTGGCCATGCTAGAGGAAGTACGTTATTGGGGGCAGGCTTAGTGAGTTTAACAAGCCTCGTGGTCTACAGTTGCTCTCTCTCTTGGCTTCCTGTGCTCTTTGCGAGATGTGACCCTTGGCTTGCTGCTCCAGATTCAGCTGCCGTGCCTCCTGCCACAATGGACTCTAATTCCCTGGAACCGTCAATCGTAAGCTCAAATAAACTCTTCCTTTATAAGTTCCTTGGTCATGCTGTTTTATCACAGCAACAGAAAAATGACTAATACAGGGAGTTTAGTCCATTAATATTTAAGGTTACAATTGAAAGATGCATGTTGCTTCCTTTCACCTTATTATCCTTTTGCATTTTTAGTCTCGGTTTCTACTTCTGCAGTTATGTTTTTATTAGTTTCTCTTTCTAGGTGCTTGGGGATGGTTGCTCCTCTCTTCTGTCCTTTGAATTGCTTCAAGTATTTTCTGAAGGGTTGGCTTTCTGGGCATGTATTCTATCATCTTGTTTATATCATGGAAGATTTTTCTCTCTCCTTCAACTATAATCGACATTTTTGATAGGTATAGTAACCTGGGTTGGCATCCATAGTCCTTTAACACTGGGAATGCTTTGCTCCATGTTCTTCTTGCTTTCATGTTTGCACTGAGAAGTCAGTTGTAATTCTGATGGGTTTCCCCTTATATGTGACTTGTTTTTCTCTGTGACTTTCAGAATTTTGTCTCTGTTTTGGGCATCTAGCATTTTAACTCTGATATGGCATGGGGAGTTTCTTTTCTGATCTTGTCTATTTGGAGTTCTATGTGCTTGTATTTGTACGGGATTTTCTTTTTTAGTTTGGGGAAATTTTCATGTATTATTCTGTTGAAGATCCGATCAATACCATTCTCTTGGTATTCTTCTCCTTCTTCTATGCCTATGATGTGGAGGTTTGATCTCTTCATAGTGTCCCATATTTCCTGGTTGTTCCACTTTTGTGTATTTTTAAATTTTTCATAATCTTTATTTGAGCTTTTTAGTTGCTCTGTGTTATCTTCCAGATCTGATATTCTTTGTTCTGCTTCCTCCATTATATTTCTGAGGCTTTTTCCATTCTTTTCCTCTTGATTGGATGAGTGTTCTGTTTCCTTTTTCATTTCATCCTGTTGATTTCTTTACTATTTCCACTTCTTTTTGGAGCTTCTTAATCTCTTCTTGGTGCTCCTTACTTTGCTGGTTGGCTTCCTTTTTCAGTGTTTCCACTTCCTTTCATAGTTTGTCATTCTCTCCCTCTAGTTCTTTCTGGAGTTTGTCTTTCTCTCTCTAGGTCCTTCTTGAGTTTTTCATTCTCTCTCCTTAGTTCTCTGACTTGTTTTTTATATTCTTTAACTTCTCTGAATAGTTCTTCAATTGTTCTTCTGAGGTCTGTTTCTTGGGTCACCCCCAGGGAGGGATCCCACTGTAGCAATCTCCTACAGGGTTGGTAGAGCTTGGTGTGAAATTGTCCTACACATTTCCCATGTTGTCCCATCATCATGTCCCTGGAATGTGGGTTTCCCTTTTTTTGCCCGTATTCTTATGCGAATCACAAATGCCTTTCACTGTGTTGAAGGCTTGCTTTGCTTGCTTCCTTCAGATGTCTGTTTTTTTTTTTTTTTTCCTCTTTGTTTATGGAGTGGTAAGTTGTCTAGGTTTCAGGCTTTCGATTTTGTTTATATATTGGAAGTCTAATTCACTCTTCCCTTTCTGTTCTGAAGGTTCTCCAAAAAATCTACTTGGACACACTCTCAGCAATTCCTGTTGGCGGGGGTGGGGGGGTGCAGGGAATATGCCTGACTTAGCCCGTGCTTCGGGTGGTTCTGGCAATTCCCCCTGATCTAACCACTGCACACTCATGACTCACTGGTCATTATTCAAATGCTCAGTGCTAAATATTCATCAAAATATGTGCTGTGCATCTCCTTACAGTCTACACCAGGGGTCAGCAAACAGTTTCCATGAAGGGTCAGATAATTCACGCTGCAGGCTCATACTACTATTATGATGAAAAAGCCTCCATAGAAGAGAAGTCAACAACTGGACATGGTTGCGCTCCAATAAAGCTTTATTTATAATCACAGTTCCCATTCTTCCTTGATACCTCACATCTACATAACATTACAGTTATGCCACCAGCCTAACCCTTAGGAACACTGAAGATTTCAAACTTTTCAACACAAATAGGACAATTAAAAGCTGAGAATATTGACTATTAGGAAGCTTGTCTTAGAAAATCAGATGTAAATATTTCAAAAATCATTTCTTGTACAGGTTACTGTTCAGACACTGGCCACCAGTACTGTCATGTGACTGTGGTTTTTTAAATCAAGTGCTTCCTTTAAGCATGTATCCACTCTAACTGGAGCAGGATAGGAGGTAATGCAACACCTCCATGCATCTGTCACACTAGTGAAATAGTGCAATCTATGATTTTTTTTGTTTATTGAGAGGTTTTCTCTGCTCTAATATAGAATTACTTCTGGGTTGCATGAAGTTGACAGGACTGCCCCTCCCCCATAAGGTCCCAGTGGGTCACTTGGTTGCTGACTTGCAGGTCTCTGTGACCTTTCGGCATGAGCTGTGTATTCCAGCTTTGACATGTCTTTTAAATAGCTCAGATGTCTTCTCCAGTCAGTGGCTGTTTATGGCACCAGGATGAGAAAGGTTGGCACTGCCCGCCCCATCAGAGGGATTTTCACTCTTTGCTCAGGCTGTGCTCCAAGATGCATGGGCATTGCCTTTTATAATTAAAACCTGACATTTTTACATGATTATGCTCTTCCTTCCTTAATAAATTTATCCATGTAAGGAATCTCATATCATGCATTTTTATAGCATGCATTTTAAAGAACCAGCATTCTTTAAAAATGTGATCACTGGGCCGGGGAGATGGCTCAGTGGGCAGAGGCACTTGCATGTGGGCCTGACAACTCAAGTTCAATCCCTGAATCCCGGGTGGCAGGAGGAAACCAGCTCTTGAGAGGTGTTCTCTGACCTCCACATGCTACAAGCACCCACACAAAATAAATTCCCACTACTAGCACGTTTCATTATGTAGGTATATAATGTAATACTGCAAACTGGGAAACAGTCAGACTTAGTTTCTGATGGCAAACAAAATATAATTTCTATGGTCACATGGTTTATAGAAAAGTTCTCTGCATATTTTGGGGAGTGTGTGTGGGGTGTTCATGTATGTGTGTGTGGTGTTCATGTATGTGTGTGCATGATGGGTGTGGAGGCCAGAGGTAAAAGTCAGGCATTTCCTTATCATTCTTTACCTTATCTTTTGTATCGTTCTTCACCTTATCTTTTGAGACAGTGGCTCTCACTGGACTTGGCATTCAATGCTTTGCTAGTTGGTTGGCCAGGGAGCCCCCTGCCTGTCCCTTCAGCTCTAGAGTTACAGATGCACATGGTGACCATGGCTGGCTATGTTATACAGGTATTGGAGATCCAAACTCAGGTCCGCATGCTTGTGTGTCAGGTACCTTACACACTGGGCAATCCACCCAGTCCCCAGATTCCCTTTCTTGTTCTGTATCTTGAGATGCTGTCACGGCTATAATTTTTATGTACTGTATGCCATTTTAAGTTAATTTTGCCCAAGACCAAAAATAACCTATCTTCTGGTATCTTTCAGAAGGATATATGGCAAATTGAATTCTGATTATGTTTTTAAGCATTATTGGGAAGATATGTTTTTTAGACCAATCATTAAGGTGTTCCTAATTGTGGAATTTAAATTATTAAAGCAAACACTTAAAATACATATTTTTCATCAAGCTGCCACATACTGTGAATATCCTTTATTTCTAATATGATACTAACTTGAAAAAGTTTTTATTCCCACAGTGACTCATCTCAAGTTTGATGAGGGATTCTGTAAGAAGAAGCAAATCCACAAGTAAGCTGCTGAAGATGCTTCTACTTTATTGAGTACACTTGAATGAAATAGAAAGATTGAGTTATGCAATTCTACTTCAAAAGAGCAATGGTCCACAGGGCAAAGTCTGGACTGTGGCTTTTAATGACAGATCTCATTAGGCTGAGTAGAATCCTGGATTTTGTTGCTATCTCTAAGTCTTCTTAGATTTAGAGTCTGAACCAATTATTCTTTCAGCCTACACATGAATTTTTTTGATGGCCAATTGTAACTCTTGCAACAGTCAGGAAGTGTTCAGGATCACAGGGTCTGCTGACCTGCTGGGAGCACATGTGCTCTATAATCAAGAACTTTGACAATTATCTCTAGGGTTAAGCTTCAAGAATTGTTATCTCCCAAAATGCACTGCAGCAGGTTAATTAAAAGGTCATGGACAACACAAACAGCTGCTACAAAAATGTCTGGTTTTCCCAGAAGATACTACAGTCTCCGTCATTCACTCTCAGAGAGACTTGACTGCTACCAACCAAACCGTAGGCAGAGTTGCCGTTTGGAACTCCTGTAGACATCAGGACAGGGAACAACAGCAAGTTCCTTTTCTTACAGACTCATGTTAATATAATCACAAGTGCACACTGGCACAATCACATAGAAGTAGGTCAGGATCAATGTTTCTGTTCATAAACAAGCTTGTCACTTGCACTAGTGGTTCTTAATGTTGGTATTCCTATACCTTGATTTGACCTTAGGTTACTGAATAAGACAGTAGCAACCCTGCGACTAAGATGCTAGAGCATTTGAGTTTGATATGTGAGGTAAAGGTTTTGAAAATCCTCCCCAAGGTAGCCATAGTGACTCCACACTTCTTTCTTCCTTCCAGCAAATATATCCCACCTCACAGTATGAAAGTGACAGCCACACATAGACAGGCTTTGCAGCTTGGAAATAAATGCATGGTTAATTCTGGCCCCTGGAATAGAATGGGGATGATTTCTATCTCCCTGATTTAAGGGAGAAGCATCAAAACTTTCTTTCCTGTTTGCTTTTCTTCATGGTTGCATGAAAGTGACACTCGGAGCTGGAGAGGCATGATGCCACCGTGAGGAGCAAGAGGAGGGAAGCCAGCAAGCCGGGGACAGCAACACAGTCGTGGAGTCAGGGACAGCTTCGCTGTGTGGTGGAATCATTAAGGTTCTGAGCCAACACTGCAAATGATTTCTTGAAACTTTGCTGTGGGAAACAGGATACCCAGTATTTAAAATTCCACATTTACTAATAATTCTTTTATTCTGTCACACTTATCTTCCAGCAAGTTGGTGCCTTGTGGAGTGCCACAGTGCTGGTTGGTGGCAGAGCTAGCATGAAAATCAAAGTCACTCAACAGAAGCTGGGAAGGGTCAGGTGTACCACATGTTAAGAAATGTCCTGCTTTAAATGATAAATTTTTATAAATGTTAAGTAAAATAAATAAAGAAAAATTAATTGTAACATTTTGTTGTTTAGAAAAATGTTTTGCTAATAACCAAACTAAAACATTATGAAAAAGCTTAAGTAAATTAAAAATCAGTGTGAATTACTCTTATACATGGCTTAAGTATAAAACATGCCTTTGGGATAATGGGAAATAAAGTATATTACATAATTTAAGAAACTGAAAGAATGAAAAATATTTGCATAATTTTTAACTTTAATGATACATTTTCCTTCCACATTTGACTCTTTGATATCCCAGTTCCCCATTTAATGGCCTCATTTTCAACAATTATTCTGTGTATTTCCACTGGATTCCTATATCTGCTTTGCAGAATCACTGCCTGCAGGTCTGAATATATATTGTTTCTTTTACTTTTGACTTCTTTATAGCTTCAGAGTTAATGATGTTAGTTCTTTTCGAATACACATGGCTCTCCTTTTATCTTTATTGTATCTTCAAAGGTTTTCATATTTAGTTTCTCATTTGAAACTCTTTAAAAGCTGTTTGCATCAGACTCAGCTAGCTTTGACTCACACTGCCCTTTCATGGTGAGGTATTTGCTGAACTTCTCTTAGCATCTGAATACTAAAACTTTTATTACAGGTACATGTCTTAATGGTATCAAACGACACACAGAAGTAAGATTAGATTTTATTTCATAATTGAAATGAGTTTGCTTTAAGCTGTAAAGTTCATTTACAATGGCAACTTAAGAATGAATTTCAATTAAGATAATTTAAAAACTGGCCTTAACTGGGTTTAATTTTCCCCATGGATATAATATGGGATAAAGATTATGTTGATAAAATCTGATTCTAACATCCATCACTTAAGAAGTTTTGAAATAAAACATAATAGGATAGCTATCAGAAATAATGGACTATACAATAAAAATAACACTGGGTAAGAAATATACTTGAAATGAGGACCATTGTGAATCTGTTTCATAAGGAAACTCATTTCAATTAAACATTGTAAGACACTAACATCTAATTGCATTATTTTTTATGGATGATTATATCTATGAAAAGTAAATCATGCTTTAAAATAGTCATAGGATGTGTTATAGCCACTAAGGAAAAGTTCCATTTCTGAAGCCAAATTTAATTAAGGAAAGATTAACTTTCTTCAGTGAGACAAACATTTGGCTGTCAAAGTGGAAGTCTGAATTCTCAAATCTTCACTACCATGTGGACAAACAAGTTCATTACATAACTTCTTTGCTTTTGTTCTGCACTGAAACATCACTTTTCACATTAAGCCTTTATCCGTTAACCAAATAACAATGTTTTCACTAGTTTAACCAACGCCTTTTGTGTACTTAAATGCCAGGCACAAGTCTTGGGCTTGAACTACAATGGAGCCACTGTCTTCAGGTGCTCCACAACCTCACAGAATCCCTAGAAAAATTCCCAATTAGTAATGATGGTTACTACAAGGTTTTATTATGTCAGGCACACCTACCCCAGCATAAGAGAATCAGTCTCAGGTCTGCCGCTTACATTCTACTAGAACTTTCATAAATTAAGTGAACATGAAATGTCTTGGTTTATTTTAGCTGGTGTTCATTCTATCCAGAAGAAGCCAGAGAGCCATGGGAACTGGGATTTCAGGGCCCAACCCATGCAGGGCTCATATGATATAGCACTAAAATCAGAATTCAGTAAATGAGAAAGTGGAAAGGAAATTCCAATGAAAAAAATGATGTCACTAAACATCATTGTTCTCCTGGTATGTTCTGTAAATAGCAAAACATTTCTTCAGTAAAACTTTCTACCACATAGAAGTCAGACATTTACATTCAAGGGGGAGGTAGAGACTCTTCTTCAATCATTCTTTCCTGAGCAGGTCAGAGGCCACAGTAGGCAACATTCCCAGGGTCCAGCCATCTGATCCTTCTTCCAGAGCAGGGCTCATCCTGATGGGATCAGAATAACTGATAGGCCAAACTAGAAGGTAAAGCCAGCTTCTCCAGAGGGCAAGAAGGACTGCATGTCTCCATGAGGCAACAGGAGAAAGAACCCCCCTCTTCTCTGTTCCCTCCACCCAAGAAGGCCGCCACCACCATCCTCCCAATACCTACATTAGAGGCCTGGAAGCTAGTCTCCATCACCTTCCCAAGCAACCTGTCACAACCCCTGGGCTATCTTGTCTCATTACATCCCCTGAGCATAGCTCCTTCTCTATCTGCCACTGTCTTGCTTTAACTTTCCTAACTCTTTGGGTGACTGTTACCCAGACATTTGACAGTCTCATCACTAGACTCTGCTTCTGTTCTTTCCAGTCTGCTCTTTTTTATCACTCAAATAATCCCTAAAATTATCTGATCATGTAGTTTTGGGAATGAGAACTCATATTATTTCAGAATTAATTTCAAACTACCTCCAAATTTGATCCTAGCTTACTTTCTAATTTCATAGCTTATAATACTCTGAATGTGCTATGGTCAATAGCCACAATGAGTGGGGTCTCCTGCATGGCCCTGCTCTGACAGATTTAACTTTAGGGGTCAAGAAATTGTCACTGGGCATGGTGACACACGCCTTTAATCCTAGCACTTGGGAGGCAGAGGCAGGCAGAGGCAGGCAGATCTTTGTGAGTTCAAGCCCAGTCTGGTCTACAGAGTGAGTTCCAGGACATCTGAGACTACAGGGAGACCCTGTTTCAAAAAGACCAAAAAAAAAAAAAAAGAAAAAAGAAATGACAGAACTCCCCTAAATATATATCAGAAGACTTCTCATACAAAGGTAAGCAAAACAACACAGAAGAATAATTGAATATTTATGCAGAATTATAGGGAAATATTTATTATGATTTGGCTTCCTAGAAGAATACTGTATATTACTCAAACTGTCATTTTTTCTAGACTAAAACCAAAACATGGCACAATTCAGTTTCTTGGCTTGTGTGCACTCATGTGAAGGTGCTTATTTGAAGCCAAGCCGTAAATGACCTTTAAACACACTGCAAAGAAGTTTGTTCTGCAAGAACAACGAAGAAAAATGAGGCAGCAGAGGAAGTCTGTCACCACTTCCCATTTGAAAGCTATTAAAACTGACGTGGGTCATGAACGTCACTATAGACGTTCTCTCATGGTTTAACTTCTGATTCCACATGACGATCCCCAAGACGATCCAAATACCCTGGTTCCTTCCACACCAGCCACACCAGCAAGCTGCAGAGTCCTGTCCACAACATGGCTTATTAGAGGAAGGGCGCCAGGCCAAGGCTGCTCCACTGTCCTTTCTCACACAACTTATGAATTAGGACTATTTTTTGCATTTTCTTTTCTTTTTCTTTTTGGTCTTTTCGAGACAGGGTCTCCCTGTAGTTATTTTTTGCATTTTCAAACATTTGGAAAAACCAAGAGAACACTGTTCCAAGACATATGAAAATGATATGAGGATCAAAGTTCAGTGTTCAAGGTCTTATTGGAGTGCAGCTCTCTTGAGTGTGTGTGCTCGGCTACAACACATCACTAGGGGACAGGGAGCTTATAACACTCTGGAGGTTGGGAAGGAAAAGATCAAGAAGAGGGAAGGGGATGCTGCCTTTATTTGCTTCAAAGTCCCTACTCCTGTCAAGGAAGGAGTGGTCCTAATGGCCTAATTGCAGCATTAAGGTCCTACCTCTTCCCACCACACTGTTAACACCTGAATTATAGAGAGGACTCTTTCATACCCAGCAGTGACTTCACTGCAACACAGACATTCATTTTCCTAAGTCTTTTCTATGGCTACTTTGGCTTTATGATTACAAACTTGAGTACATGAGCTCTTTGACTTTCAGCTGGGTTCTGTCTCAACAACTCACCATATGCTGTAAATGCTGTAAGGAATACATTTGATATTCCTACCATTGGGGTTTTCTTGTCAAAAAAATGTGGTCTTATTGGGTTAGGCATCTGAAATGAGCTAGTAGTCATAAAATGCTTAGACAGCACATGGTACATTGGTACATATTGATCAGTTTTGGTTGTTGTGAGAAAAGGATGCCAGACTCAAACACTGGGCTAGGAAGAACTTCCTGTATTACATGACCTAAACAACAAACAGGAGAGGGCTTGGGCCTTTAGTAGAGGTTAACTAACAAAGACTCAGGGCTGACCTTTGATCAGATGCATAAAACCTACCAAGAGATTTTTACACTATTCACCCCAGAACTCACTTTCTATCTACTAGGTACCAAGCGCCAAGCTGGAGAGTAGGCAGAGAGGTGAAAGATATTACCCATTTTCAGACAAAAGGAATATTAAAATATGCAACTGTAGTAGAAAGCATAAAGGTTACAGTATGGGGTGTGCAGGGAAAACTATGGGGCTGAACAACTGGGAGCCATGAGCTAAGAAGCAGGTGTGCCAGACCATGTGGTGGTTATTTTTGTCAACTTGACACGAATTAGAATCACCTGGGAAGAAGGACCCTCAGCTGAGGAATTTCCTCTACCAGACTGGCCTGTAGGCATGTTTGGGCCAGGGCACTTTCTTGATTGCTGTTTAATGTGGAGGGCTCAGCCCACTGTGGGCAGTGCCATCCTCGGGCAGATAGGTGTGAGCTGTATAAGAGAGACAACTGGGGAATCCAGGGGAGCAAGCCAGTGAGCAGGGCTCCTCCATGGTCTCTGCTTCAGTTCCTGCCTCCAGGTTCCCAACTTGAGCGCCTACCTTGGCTTCCCTCCTGATGGGCTGTGAGAGGTAAGCCAGATAAACACTTTCCTCTCCAAGTTCTTTTTAGTCATGATGTTTATCATGACAGAAATTGAAGCACGGAGGTAGAATGGTCCATATGGCAGAAAAACCCTCCAACTGGAACCACAGCCACTTCATTAATCTCTATTACTTCAACTTTTTAATCAATATATAAATTGGTTGTTAACTTGTTTAATTCAATTGTATAAAATGTGTAACTTTGAATCAATGTATACCTATAAATATTACAGATAAGAAATACAATTCTCATTGGATTTTTCATATGCGGACCTGGCTAGGTCCACAGTCAATGAACATCAGAGATGAAGACTAGACACAGCACAAGCGTCCAGATGCAGACACTCTCTTGCTCTCTTCACTGCTCTCCTTCCTGAAGGGTAGACGCTGTTGTCATGGCTGATGCTGGCTCTGCCCCTTTGTGCTCTTTGAATGGAAACATGCTGGTTTCTTTCTCTTGGCACTCATCCTTGGGGCATGGGGATGCCTTCACTATACACACGCATGTCAAGATTTAATGGAGTCCTTTCTTCAAGTCTTATCTAGAATTAGCTAGCATCCAGAATGCAGTCTGTACTTAGGTCTGCTTTGAAGGATGGTGTTGTCCCCACAATCTAGATAATAAAATACTCACCACCTCTGAAGTTTCCTATCTTTGTTTTTATTTCAATTTTTCTGGAATTTTTACATGATTTACCTATTTTTGTGGTGGAAGCATTCAACATGAGGTCTACCATTCAACACTTTATTACCTGGGTCTTCTGCAAGAATAGCCAGTGCTCTTAACTGCTGAGCTATCTCTCCAGCCCCTGCTTTCAACACTTTGCAAGCACCAGATACCTTAGTCCCATGCTATAGGGCACATGTGTGGAGCCTCTTCATTTTGTGGAACATGCACTTAACCCTCTGAGCAAGAACTCCCCTCCCCTATCCTGGACAGTCAGAACTCTAATCTCTTCTCCCATATCTTCCATTAGTTTGGGTATATTATGTAAGAAGTGTCTGACTCATTTCAGTAGCATGCTTTCCATGGACTTCAAGCTTGCCAATGGCAGGATTTTCTTCTTGTAAGGTAGAATGATGGAACTTGTTCGTGTGTATTCCATGTTCTTTTCATCTATGCATCTGTAGCTTGACTATTGTGAATTTGCACATTGTAAGTTTATGTAATTTATTTTATGTCACTTATACGTCAATAAAACTGTTTTCACCAGCAGGAAGCTTGCTGATTCCGATTACAAATATTGTCTGACATTTTTTGATTGATATTATATATATGGGGGTGTTCATGCACCCGCATAATGGAACTTAAGAAGAAGGCTTCCAGAGCCGGGCTGCTGAGGTTCAGTTTTGCCTTGCAAGCCTTGTGACATTGGGAGAGCTATTTATAGGTGCTGCTGTTTCCTCATTTGTAAAATGGGGTTGATGTCCACCTCAGCTTCAGTCACTGTGTTACTGTGAGGATTATATGAGCAAATCTATGCAAGCAATTTCAAATTCAAATATTAGCAATTCTATTAATTACTGCAGTTAAAATTCTTCTGCCTAATTAGGTCAAATCAAATGGGCATCATCTCATGCAAAATCACCTTTACGAGGCTTTTCTCTCTTTATTGACCTACTGATTGTACTGCATAAGAATCACTCTCAGATGAGCTTTCCCCTCACATCTCTCTCTGATGCTCAGTGGAGGAAGCAGCCCACACAAATGAACCACATATTCAATAGCTTAGCTCCTCACTCGTCTCTACTTTTACATGACTGCATTACCTCTGGCTGCTGCGGCACCACCCAGCCTAGAGGCCAGAGCAGCTCCAGGTCCCAGCCTTTCGGGTGTGATTCACCTGTTGTAATATTGAAGTAAAGTTGATCAATAAATTCTTTTTTAAAAAATTTCCGGGTGTGGTGGCACATGCCTTTAATCCTAGCATTTAGGATGCAGAGGAGGCGGATCTTTGTGAGTTCAAGGCCAACTTTGTCTACAGAGCGAGTTTCAGCACAGCTGGGAGGCTACAAGGAGACCCTGTCTCAAAAAGACCAAAAAAATTGTATTTTTATTTTATGTGTATGCAGGTATTGCTTGGATGCTTGTAAGTGTACCCATGTCATGTGATGCCCACAGAGGTCAGAAGAGGGCATCAGATCCTCTGGAACTTGAGTTATAGATGGTTGTCAGCTGTCATGTGGGTGCTGAAAATTGAACTCAGGTCCTCTGCAAGAGCAGCCAGTTCTCTTAACCACTGAACCATCTGTCCAGCCCCAAATTCTTTACACACACACACACACACACACACACACATATATATATATATATATATATATATATATATATATCTAGAGAACCTGATTAATACAGAGCAGAGAAGTGTCTATGTCTGTTACCTCAAGGAATACTAGAAATTCATGGCTCATTCACCAATGTATAAAGTGTGTGATATGCATTTATGAGAATGTCACAATGAATACAGCATTTTGTACAATTACTACTTGTTAATGAAATTGCTATCATGTATACTAAGCTCCTTAGCAATATTTATGATAGTCACTATGTAATAAATTATTTGTTTCAATATTTTGCCATTTTATTTGGAATCCTTCCATAAAGCATCGACTTACACTTGCAATTACAACTGAAATTATGTAAAATTAAGATGTCAAAGTCCTGTCCTCAAGGAAAACACATAGTTAATAAAATATACATATATAATACACGATATATAGTTAATAGACAGTACATAAGTAAGCAGGAGAAGCCGAAACAAAAGTCAGTGTGTCTCACATAGTTCTGAGAATATGAGCCTTACTTCACTGGATGGTGTAAGTTCTTCTTGCCTGAAGGGAGGTGTGCTTTCCTTAGAGGTTCACAAGCTGAGAAAGCAGGGCACTGCTGAAAGTATTCCTTGATGGACTTTCAAGGGTTTAATACCTGTTAACTGTTAAATATGCTAACACTTTTCATCTCAAACTTAGGAAATGCACAATAAGTCACTTTACTTCAAAAGTTTGGAAAATATACAGCTAAAGATACTGAATCATAAGTTAGTGGCAGAATTATATTATTACAAATAAACTGAGACTTCCCTAACCTGATAATAATATTTATTCATCACCTCTTTAGTCTTTTGGGATGAGGACTGACAGGTTAATTTATGGTTACACACATTAAGAGGTAATCTGATGTATTCTTAAAAAAGAAAAGCATAGGCTCAACAGGTAAAGGTACTTGATACCCAGACTGAAGATTAGGGTTTGATCCTTAGAACCCACATTGTAGGAGGAGAGAACTGCTTTAACTTCTACATGCACACCAAGGCAAGTACACACACACACACACACACATACACACACATGCACGTGCGCGCACACACACACTCACACAAGCCCGTGCGTGATGTTATAAAAGAGACACCTCAAGACTATAACTCAGTTGTGTCTTGAATGATAATCACCAATAATGTTCAAGAAGCTAGCTCTTTATCAGGTACCTGGGCTGAAAATCAGGACTCAATATAACCCTAAATGAAGTTTTTTTTTTTTTTTTTTTTTTTTTTTTTTTTTTTT